>CAMAPE010000053.1:2965000-3265000 GCA_945859875.1 Cuscuta europaea
TTTCCCTAATTATTAATAGATATTAAATTTCGCTAAAGTCATTTTCCCTTATTTATTAATAACCCTAACATCCCCACGGTTGAAAGTTAGAAACCAAGCACTCAGTTTTCGAACTACTGAGTGTCTATATACACGTCTTTATATTAAAAAATGGCATCTCATTATGCGCATGGCAAATTGCTTCCATTGTGTACGCCACTGTGATGTTCGGATTTTAGTGGTGGTCGGATCGACTGATCAGGGGCACTAATAAAGAGCATCTTAACCTATTATCCAAATCCAAGAAGGTAATCTTTATATATGAATAGAAAGGCCTGTGTGCTTAATTATAGTGGCAAGAAAATAAAATAAAAAAAGTACAGGAATAGGGATTTCCCACTTTTGGGTAAAATCCCATTATCACAAAATGTCGGAGTGCACCGTAAAAATAAAGCAGAGTATTATTTGTACACTCAAATAGGGCTATTCAACGCATTAACGGTGCTGCCTTCCCTGAAAGCTGCCTTTATTCTTGGCAAAGAAGGTGTTCTTTGGTTTTGGAATCTCATGAATATCCATCACTTGTATTGTCCTTTGCTTTTTTGCTTCACAAAGCAAACAATACACACCACAGAAACAACCACCAGTCAAACACTAAAGTAAGGAATGCGGTTGTAGTAAATAATGCCACAAATAGATTCCAAGGTGCAAAAGCAAACCATTTTGTGCTTCTTGGTAGTTCTCTTGAAGCCGCCTCCTAGCTGAATTTAGCTTTTCCACATCTACCACTGATTCCCTTGGAGGCCTCTGCAAATACCCATGAATATGACATTATGTTCTCCCCTCTAAGACACATAGATAAAACATGCTAAGTATTATTCAAAAGTAGCTGTTCCTTCAATGCTTGTCAATTTACAAACCATTAACGATCACCTTAAACACAACAAGTTTATCTTAATGGGCTGTTATTTAACAACAGAGGGAGTATTATTCGGAGTGCGTTAAATCTCTATCCCAAAGTAAAAGGCTACTATCATGAGCCGTCGAACCACTTGCAGCCTTGGTTTGAATTACGGAACTCTAAACGACTTGGAAAAAGAACGAGAATAAAAATTACAACCAAGGGTCCAAATAAGAAAAGTAACCAACAAACCAAGTTGATGGGTTTGACAGCTGCCTAAAACAATTATCTTGTATGCATTACAAAATTCTACATTAGTTGGCATGAACACAGCACGAGGAATCGTACCATATTCAGCAATTCTTAGACTATTTTGACCATATGTCAGTGAACAACTATGATGCAAAAATCCCTAATATTGGAAATTCATTGTTAAATAATCATTCCAACCCCCGTCCCTCAGAAGCTCCATTTGAATACATAAATGACATCATGCACTTCCAAATTTTACTCCCAAATAAACAGACTGCAACTATGATTTATGAGTCTATGTGCACGGGAAAGAATGAGGATATATACAGATGGAGGAGGAGCTGAAGCTGGCTTTGGAGCATATTGAAATGGTTTATTAGGAGTTCCATTCCTAGAGACTGATCTTGGCTTCTGTTCCTGTTCTGAATTATTCCGGTCTAAGCTTGAGCTCCCATCTAAAAAAATATCAGACTCAGTTGGTCATATTGATATTAAAAAGTACACTAAACTTGTCAAAGTGATTCATGAGCCAGAATATGTGATTCCAATATTGAGACTTACTTCTTGGATTTGGAGAATATCCAAAATCGGGTACCTGAAAAGGACCATCATACTACATTACTACTTAGACATTCAAAGTTTGAACTTTGTGTTTAATTTAATTTATGGTTCTTCAAAGAAGCAATTAGTAATTTGATTAGAGCATAAACCTGATGATGACCATTCTGTTGACTCTTGTACAAGTTCTGCTGGGGCGAGTCTCCCTCAGCTGTTGCCACAAGATTCATTGGTTACAAATTGCAGCTAAAAACTATTGAAACTAAAATAGTACGAAGTACTAAACTGCTTCGAGAACAATACCTATTAGATTTGAAGAAGCTTGTTCTGGTTGGTTAAGCCTAACCCATTCATCTACAGTTTCTTTCCATTTTCTGCACCGAAACCAAAGAACATTTATGCCATTAAGACACAAAGGTTTCATGAGAACCGTGTTAAAGAGTTATAAGCGAAACAGGTTAACCAGTCATTAACTGCTTCATTCCCAAAAAATCAACCAAAACAATTGTTTTAGTTGATTCTTTTGGTCAATGGAATTAAAACCTGACTAGCTGTTTCACCAATCTCTTCACTTCATTTGATGGATGCTTCCTCAGTCGATTCACGTGCCTTCCGATATCAGTTTCCTAACAAAAAGGGATGAAAAGTTTGGTTTTCCAAACAAATACTCCGTAACCATCAAGGGGTAAACAAACATTTTTATTAACTCACCTTCAGAGCTTGAAACGTAATATCCATATCTTCAAGGTTTTGCAGCAACTCAATCACAGACTCTTCAGACTATTCAATCCAAAAATCACACTTTTAACTTGAAAAACTGCAAACGAACAGATAACGAGATAACTTAACAGATTTCGAGAAATAACAAACCTGTTCTGGATCTTCAAGCTCCTCTCTGATTCTTAGAATTTTAGTCTGCTCATCGTCAAACAGACCTCCATACGGATCAGCATCATCATCATCATCTTCTTCTCGTTCACCTTCTTCCCGTTCATCATCAACATGACGAGGATGGTTAGACTCCGGGCTCGAAGGACTCTTACTAATAACACTATTGAAGTTCACAACATCGTCGGCACCGAAGTGACCGTTGACTTGGTCGCTGCAGTTTCGGCAGCGAATCGAGTACAGTTTCTCAACGATTCTGTCGCGCCGATCCTTCAACTCATCGGCGTAGTCCACCGATGCCACCTCTATCGCCGTCCCAATCAGCGTCCACACATCCGTTTTCGAATTTGACAGAATTGATCGAAGTTCATCTCCGTCCATTCTTCACCGGATCCTTTGTTTGCTTAAATTGATTCTTCTGTATTAAAAGAATGTATAAATACGAGGGGCAGGATTGCGTGGTCACGTCACCAGATCTGAGACTTGAATGGAGGGCGTCACACGATCTAGGAACGACGCCGTTCTGGCCAGCTTGTCGGAAAGGCGGAATTTTGGTCCATGGAAACTGAACCAAAAGAGAAAGCAGGATTGGAGTTAGAGCAGAGCTGGTACAGATAGCGTAGAAGGAGGAGGCATCGGGATTTGGGGGAAGGGGTTATTTTCGTTTTTGCCAGAAAAGAGTGTTCTGGGAAACTTCAGGAGCTAAGAAGGGTATCTCCTGGAATATTAATCGTCTGATTCCCCATTTTTTTAGGCATATTTTATTGGAAAAATTGACAAGAATAATCTCATCTTTCACTGGTCTTCTCATAATAATCTCACCTTTAAATAATCCCAAAATAATCTCACATTTGCACCTCATCTTCTTTCATTGAACACTGATCATGTTTTTTACTCTTTCTTTGAAAATTATATAAATAATCTCACCTTTCACTTTTTAATCATATCCTTATATATGTGAGATTATTTATATAAGATTTTTAAAAAAGGTAAAAAAACTTGGTCAGGGTGAAAGAAGATGAGGTGTAAAGGTGGGATTATTTTGGGATTATTTAAAGGTGGAATTATTATGAGAAGAGCAGTGAAAGGTGAGATTATTCTTGTCAATTTTTCCTATTTTATTTTATGTATCGCTTTCCGGCTCTCCCTCCTCCATCTATCTATTTTTTACTTTTGAAAATGAAAAGAAAATTGGAAAATGCTTAGTGTACATGAGTTGTACACAAATTATACATAAAACCCTCTTAATTGTCTATGTACACAGACAATTCATTTAGAAAAAGACAGAATTTAATATCCAATTGCCTGTGTACACAAGCATTGTACACATTTTGTGTACAACTTATGTACACCAAGCATGGCCCAAGAAAATTTGTCGGGTGATTATTACTAAGATGACTTGATACGGTTATAAAACTTCTGAAATCGTATAAATGCAAATGATGTGTCTAAAAAATACTCTGTATTACGAAAAAATAATGAGATATTAGAAATAGAGTAAATTCACTAAAAAGGTTTTGAAATTCAAAAATATGACTACCATGTTTTTTATTTCCTAAATATGAGTAAATTTCTGCTAAGTTTGACATAACTAAGCTTTTAAACATAACACTTTTTCCCAAACTTGGCAGATTACTCTTATTCAAGGAAAAAACATGATACTCCTATTTTGGAATTTCAAAGCATTTTTACATCTATTTAGAGCAATTTCTATTAAAAATAAGGAAAATTTGACAAGAACAATTCTACATTTCACTGGTCTTCTCATAATAATCTCACATTTACCTAATTTCAGAATAATCTCACCCTTACACCTCATCTTTTAACGTTGAACCCTGATCTGTTGATGACTTACTGTACCAGTTTTTTTACTCTTTCTTTGCAAACCTTATATATATAATCTCATCTTTTACAAATCTGTTTAAAACGGTCCCATGTTTCATTTTTCTTTTTTCTCCTTAATTTTTCTTTTTTTATTTTCATCTCATGTTTCATTTTTCTTTTTTCTCCTTAATTTTTCTCTTTATTTTCATCCCTAGACATTTTTTATTGCGTTTTATATCATTTTATTTTTATTTCGTTTTCATTTTTTATTATTCTATTTCTCACTACGTTAGCAGTTTTTTTGTAAAATTTCTCTTCAACATAACTCTTTTTTTCTTTTTTTCTGTATTTTTATTTTATTTCTTTTTTTAGTTTTTCTTCTTAATATTTCTCTTCTTATCAAAGATCTTTTTCCCACTTTACTTTTTGTTATATTTTTTTTATAAATTGCCCAATATAGGAGTAAATATAAACATAATTGCACAAATAAGAGTAAAACTTAAAACTCCCTTCAATAGGAGTAAACATTAATTTTGTACCCTTAATATCCTTAACCTAGTTAATTCTAAAATATGACTTATTTAATCATAACCTAGTTAATTTATGACTTATTCAATAATAATAATTTATTTATTTATTTTTCAAAAAATAAAAAAATATAATTTTTTTATAAAAAAATAAAAAAACTCAAAAAAATAAAATAAAATTCACCGCCGCCTCAGCACCACCACCTCCAGTCACCAGGGGAAAAAATGCAAGTTCATTACGAATGCCATATTTATAGCAGAAAACAATGAAAATGTTGGCATTCGCAAAGAGAAATATGCCATGTTTTTTGCTTTTTCAGGAAAAAAGGCAGTTTTTAGGAAAAATGGATTTTTTTCACCGCCTGGAGGTGGTGGTGCAGGGAGGTAGTACATGCGGTGGGAAAGGCATCCATATTTTTTTAATTTTTTATGGAGTTTTACTATTTTTTATTAATTTTTTTTAAAAAAAAAAGTATTTTTTAAGTTTTTATTTTATTAATATTTTATAAATTTTTTAATTATTTTTCTACGATTTTTTGAATTTTTTTCGAATTTATTATGAATTAAACATTTACTTAAAAGTTGTTAGGGCTTGGGTAGGGGTATACTTGTCCAAACACTAAAGTTACTCCTATTCAAAATATGGTACTCCTATTTTTGCATTTTGCCTGTGTTTTGCTCCTATTTGGGGAATTCTCTCATTTTTTTTTATTTGCACTTTCCCACTTTTTTATGTTTTTGTTCTTTCTTCTTGTTAGGTTAATTCCACCATCAATATGTTTTTTCTCTTTTCTTCATTTTCACATTTTTCTAAGTAAATCCACCTATTGAAATTCTACGTGATAAAATGATTATGGAAAAATAAAAACATTTGAGAAAAAGTAAAAATTCTACGTGATAAAATGATTATGAAAAAATAAAACATTTGAGAAATGTAAAGAAAAATAAAACATTCAGAACAATGTAATATTTTCTTTCTTTCATTTTCGCAAATATTTTATTTTTTCTTTTAATTAAAATTTTCCATAATTCTTTTGTCACATAGAGTTTTTCACATAGTTTATGGAATTAATGAGTGGACTTACTTAGAAAATACAATAATGTAGAAAGGACAAAAGATATAGGAAAAATTGAAAATAGTAATTCCAATTATTGTCGGTCCGCTAACAATAATATCAACTGTTGATTATTTTTGTATAATCCCAACTATATGGACCGTCCGCCAATAATGGTCAATGACTGTATATTACCTGCTCTAACAAGTGAATTTTTAATAGAAATTAAGCGTAAAAATTAAAATTTGGGATTACGTATAGGGATTACCTGTTATATCTCTTTAGAAACTATAAGAATTTATTTATAGTCGGTCACGTCGGATCGTTATTGGCGGAAGGCCCCTAAATTTGGGTTATTCTGAAATAATCGATAGTTGAGATTATTATGAACGGACTGTCAATAGTTGAGATTATTACGATCAATTTTCCAAAAATATATTGATGGTAGAATTAAGGTAACAAGAAGAAAGAAGAAAAAACATGAAAAAAATAACAAGAAAAAAAGTGGAAAAGTGAAAATAAAAAGAAAACATAACAAAAAGTGAAATGAGAAATTCATCTTTAATAAGAAGAAAATGATTAAGAAGAAAAGCATAAAAAGGGAAATGAAACAAAAAAAGGAAAGAAAAAGAAAACGACAAAAATGTACTATTTTGAAGAGAAATTTTACAAAAAAAAATCTCCCAATAGAGTAAGAAATAGAATAATAATATGAAAAAGAAATAAGAACAAAAGGATAGAAAAAGGAATAAATTAAAAAGTGTTTAGGGATAAAACTAAAGAAAGAAAAATTTTAGGAAGAAAAAAGAAAAAATGAAACATGGGACCGTTTTGAGCAGATTTGTGAAAGATGAAATTATTTATATAAGGTTTTCAAAGAAAGTGCGTGTACAAAACCTGGTATAGTATGTTATCAACAGTTCAAGGGACAAACAAAGAAAATGAGATGTAAAAGTGAAATTATTTTGAGTGTTACACAACCGTTGAATTATCTTGCCAATTTTTTCTAAATATAATAACTTGAGTCGTTTAGCAGGTTCCACTTGTTCTTTAAATAAAATAGGTCCTATTAATTTTGGGGACCCCAAAATTTATATCAATCTAGTAGTATTATACGTAGTACTTCGTATCTAAAGTAATGTGTACGTGGCACACATGCAATGATGCAATAGCCAATAGAAAGAATGCGACTCACCGGTAACATGTAGCGGAACGGTTCCGGCCGCTACAAAAAAAAGGAGGGCTCGCTGGCTATGCTACTAGGAATGGGAAGTACAGATGGCAATTTCGACAGACTCGTTGGATACCCGCGCCGAACTGATTTGATCAAAATGAGTAAAATCGGTTTGACAGGGGAACGGATATGGGGTGGGGAATACCCGCTTTTTTAAATGGATAATGGTGCGGTTATGACGAATATCTCGTTGCCCGTCCCGAAATATCTCATATAAGTATATAGAGAATAATACACCAAAGACCCATTTCAAAAACTCTAACATCCCTAACTCAGTGTATTACGGATTTGTGGCTCAGGGCTCTTCTTCTTAACAGTGAAAACAACTCTCTTCAATCCTTCTAGATGGAAGGATGCTAGGTCTACAGTTCGGCTCTACCGTCGATGACTTCTAATCTTTCTCATTATCAAGGATTCGACCCAGTTCCTTCTTTCTTCTTTTTACTATTTTTTATCATGTTACAAGAGATATTGAGTGCTTGTCATACTAATGAATTTAGGACTAAACCTGCTTGATTGATTGAACATTTACTTTTGTATATTTTATGGTGCATTTAATATATAATTTACTACGAAGAGTGTTTATATTAACAAGTAGAGCTAGACATTGGTTATTTGGTATCATTTGGGCAAACGGGTACTCGTGGATAAACCGATTCTCCATTGGGGCGGGTGCGATTCAAATAAAAATTACCCGAATGGGTAATGGGGCAGTTTTGGGGCAAATATTTATCCAACGGGACGGTTACGGTTTTATGTGTACCCGTCCCCGATCTGCCCTGTTGCCATCCCTAATGGGAAGTAGACAACATTAGACCAGACCAAACTAAATTAGACCAGATCTGATCAGAGTGGCGTAAAAGGCAGTAAGGATGTTTTTACTTGGATGATTTTCATTCATATATCAGAACAAAGAAGATCAGACCAGATCAAACCAGACTAGATAAAACCAGACATTTACTTGACCAGACCAATTCAGACTAAATATCAAATCAGTGCAGAAAATTTCATTTCAATTAAAAAAATGTAGTTATGTTACTTCATTCTTTTACGCTTCTCAAGTTCTCAACGCCCTACCCTCCTACTCTTTTCGTTGAACTTCACATTAATTTTTAGATTTTAAATATAAAAAAAGGTTGAATTTTTAACTTTTAGATTTTATACTTCATGTTAGACTATGGCTCCATTACTATCGATTTGAGGCCACGTAAAACAATAAAAAATAGTGTTACATAATAATGTGAGCAGATTACATGAAATACAAGCTAAGTGGTCTTCGAAGCAAAATATAAATAAATTTTATAATGTTTAAAGTATAAAATGAGATAATCTTAAAATTATATTACTAGTGGTCTTCGAAGCAAAATCATTATTTTTCGTATTTGATTGTAATTTGTTTAGATTAAGGATTTTCTGAGTTTAAACTAGGTAAAGATCATCAAAAGGATCTTGGAAAATTGCAAGGGAACAAGAAAAATTGAAAAATTGGGAAAAAAGTCAAAAACCCGGTCGGGTAAAACAAAAACCCGATCGGGTTTGACTTGACCCGAAGATCAAATATGATTTGGAGGCAATTAGACGTGCAAGGCGAAGATTTGGCAAAGATTTGTCTTTTACTCGATCGAGTAAATCAAACACCGATCAGGTAGATGTGACTAATGAAGATTCCGGGCAATTACTCAGGAAACCTGATCGGGTTTCTGAAAAACCCGGTCAGGTAAATGACCCTGCCACCTCCAAACACCTATAAATACACCTCTTTTCCTTCCCATTTGATTACCAATTCAAATATACTTCTAAGCTCAGTCTAGATAAATTCTTTCTTCTTTATATTTTCATCATTTTTAGTCTCCAAATGAGGAGCTAAACTCTCCCATCTTGGTTTTGCTACGTTGAAGCTTAATGAATTGTAAGTTGTGAGTTATTTTTCTTTAATCTTCTTTCTTGAATATTAATTATTCCCTTAATCTATCTCTATATTAATGTTGGGGAGTGTTGCTAAGATGACAATTAGTTAACATCTCGACATTAATTATAGTAGTGTTCATTTTCTTTAATAATCTTCCTTGAATATTAACTAATTCTTATTCATATTTCATATTAATATTTTGAACATTACTTAATATATCAACTAGTTTTGTTTCATATATTAATTATTACTAAATCAATCGATTAATACGCTTGTTATTAATTCGATTCTTTCAACGGTAGTAAACTTGGATTATTAATGCATACGTCTCATGGTTAATAATCTAAGGGGAATTAATGATATTGATTAAACCAATAAACCGCTTGTGTTGATGTTATCAATCTTAATCGTTTTCATCTTAAGTTTATTGCTACTATCGGGTTAATATACGACGTGTGTTCTATATTGACTTGGTAGTAAGGTTTATTGATATGCACTAATTAGTAGTGCATAAATGTATGTTCTTATGTTTGATTTGTGTGGATTGTTTACCATTTTATTTAGTTTGTAAACAGTTGTATGATTTTAGTTTTAATTGTATTTTAGTTGTCATTTATAAGTTGTAGAGTATGGTTAGGATTTGTGGTGTTAGAAAGGAAAACTTTGAAGTGAAGAAAAAGGAAAATTGACTGCCCAGGAGCAAATACCCGACCGGGTATAACCTCTCACCCGGTCGGGTAAGATGTGAAAACTGAAAGTGCAAGGAAATTACATGGCCCGGTCGGGGCCCACTACCTCACCCGGTCGGGTGAGACTTGACCGGAGGCAATCCGGCGTGCTGAAACACAAGAACGTGGGAGATTATCTGATTTTGGTCGGTACCCGGTCGGGTGAGCACCTTACCCGGTCGAGTACCCGGGCAAAGGTGTTGAAAAACACCTATAAATAGCACACATTTTCTTCACTAATTTCCACTCCTTCTTCCATACTCTTAATCTCAGTTTAGAATAGCATTTCTTTATATTTTCTAGCTATGTTTAGTCTCCAAATGAAGAGTTAAACTTCCATTCTTGGTTTTGCTCTTGAAGCTTGTTGATTATTAAAGTTGTGAGTTATTTTCTTAACTTCTCTCCTTGAATATTAATTCTTCCCTTGATCTATTTCTATGTTAATGTTGGAGAGTGTTGCTAAGATGTCAATTAGTCAACATCTCAGTATTAACTATTACTAGAAACGATCAACGAACCGATGGTTAATCGTTGATGGTTTCACAAGTAAGTAACTTCGGTTTATTAATGCACGATCGTGGCTAATAAACTTAAGAGGGATTAATTTTGTTGATTAAACCGTACCGAAACCGTTGTGTTGAGGTTATCAATCTCAATTGATTTTATCAAGGAGTTAGAAAGATTAAATGCTACTAATAAATCGGTATAAGGCGTTGTTCTATATTTCATTAATAGTAAGAGTTATTAATGAACGGTCGTTGTTAATAACTACCCTCGATGAATTGGATATACTCCTCGATTGAGTATTCGAGAGGGGATAAGTTATAGATATAACAAGGATCGACTACATATATCGACAAGTGGAAAGTAGGAAAGCCAAGTTCTTTTTATCTTTGAATTAAATCACATATAAGTTGTTCATCTTGGTTTTTAATTAAATTAAATCATTCAACACCAAAACCCCACTTTAATTATTAGTTTCATTTAAAAAGAGATTTATTCCTTTCCCTGTGGATACGAACTCTACTTCATTATAATACGTATAAGTGTTAGTATTGAATTTATTTTGACGCACTACGACAAAATGTTCGTCAAATTTGGCGCCATTGCCGGGGACAGGCAATTATTTTTATTTTTATTTCTTTCAAGAAAAATAAAAAAAAATCAAAAATCAAAAAAAAAAAATAAAAATAAATAATCATTATAAAGATTTCTATTCTTTTTGAGCTTTGTTTGAGTATAGGGTAAAACGCGTTCTATAAACCTACTAACATACCAAACAAATCTCGAAATAGAACAAGCATTCGAGAGGTTGAGAAATTTATTTCCGCACACACCCTCGGAGGAATCTTCAAACACTAGCTCAAGCTCTAGCGAATCCGAAGAGTCGATCCACATGGCTCTCGAGACAAGAACTGTGAGGGAGATCACAGCTCCAAACCTCAACCAACAACCGCTATGTATCACCTTCCCTACTCTTGATGAAGGTGCTACATTTGAGCTCAAATCGGAGCTCATCTATCTACTTCCTTCATTCATCTATCTACGAGGTGAGGACCCAAACAAACATCTTTCGGAGTTTCATATAGTTTGCACTAGTATGAAACCGAACAATGTTACGGAAGAAAAAATCAAGCTACGAGCCTTTCCATTCTCACTTAAGGACACGGCTAAGGATTGACTATTCTATCTCCCTTCGGGGAGTATAGATACATGAGCGGCAATGAAGATGTGCTTCCTAGAAAGGTACTACCCCGCTTCCGTCTCATCATCTTTGAAAAAACAAATAATTAACATTGATAAAAAAGATGATGAGTCCTTATACGAATATTTGGAACGATTCAAAAAGTTATGTGCTAGTTGCCCATATCATGGGTACACGGAGTAAGACCTCATCCTCTACTTCTATGATGGTCTTTCGGATCAAGATAGGCTCATGGTGAATGCGGCGTGTGGAGGGGAAATTGTAAACAAAACCCCTTCTTAAGCAAGGAATCTAAACTCGGAGTTGGCCTGGAATTTAAGATATTACAATGGGCGGTCCTCAACCCGAAGAATTGCTGCAGCGGAGTCCACTCCATCATTGGAGAGTCAAGTAGTCAGCTTGACTTCTTTGGTAAAAGATTTTCTTTTAAATCCCAAAAACCAAGGAGCCAAGGTTTGTGGCATTTGTGCAACACAAGGGTATCCTACCGATTCATGCCCTTCATCTCACAAAGAACAAGTCAACGCCTTGAATTTCCAAGGCCATCAACAAAAGAGGTACGATCCACACTCTAACACTTACAACCCCGGATGGAGAGATCATCCCAATTTGAGATATTGAAATCCTCAACAACAATCATTACCAAATCAACAAAGCCAAAGCTCCAACTCTAACATGTCCACGGAGGACATGTTTCGAACTCTTGCTACCAGCATGACCACCATGCAACAAAGCGTGGTTCAATTTCAAGAGACGACAAAATCTAGCATCCAAAATTTGGAGAACTAAATGAGCCAAATTTCGAGTGTTGTGAGCCGGCTTGAGGCAAAAGATTCGGGTAGACTCCCATCTCAAACGGAGCAAAACCCAAGACAGCATGTTAGTGCAATCATGTTGAGGAATGAGGCAATATTGAAAGAAGTGCATGAGGAACAAAAGCAAACTCAAAAGGAAGTTGATCTTGGAGGAAACTTTGAACCGACCGAGGAGGAACCAACGAAAAACAAATTCCCTCCACTATCATCATATGAACCACTTCCTCCATTCCCTGAGGCACTAAAAAACACAAGAAGGGTGGAGAATGATCGGGACCTCTACGAGACATTCGTCAATTGTGAGGTAAACATCCCACTCTTCAAACTAATCAAAAGTGTTCCTCGTTATGCAAAGTTTTTAAAAAAACTATGCACCATAAAAAGAAAAAATAAATTGAAGGCGAAACGAGAGGTTAAGGTTAGTGAACGTGTCTTAGCAATTTTCCAAAGAAAACTCCCGGAAAAATGCAACGATCCAAGCATGTTCACTATCCCATGCAAAATAGGGGGCACTTTATTTCCTAGGGCCTTGTTAGATTTGGGGGCTTCAATCAATGTTATCCCATATTCATTATATAAGTCCCTAAAACTTGGCCCAATGCATGAAACTGGGGCAGTAATTCAATTGGTAGATAGGTCTATCACATACCCAAAGGGTGTCGTAGAGGACGTACTAGTAAAAGTTGAAAATCTGGTCTTCCCTGTTGATTTCTACATTCTTGAAATGGAAACTGATAACCAAGCTACACCCATCCTTTTGGGAAAACCTTTCTTAAAAACTGCCCAAACAAAAATAGACGTGTCTAATGGTTCATTAACTTAAGAGTTCGATGACCAAAAAGTAGAATTCAACATCTTTGATTCTACGAAAAAACAAATTAAAGACCAATCTCTTTGTTCTCTAAATGTTTTTGAACCACAAACACTGAATGTTTTTGTTGAAAAAGAAGCTGAGAAAATCCCACCTTTTGAAAAAGAAGAACAAATTGAGAATAGGGAATCACCATTGATAGGGAAGGAATTGTTTAAATTTTCAAAAAGAGAATTGATCCCACCTGGGGTTGAAGTGATAACAAGAATAAAATCCCGGCCTTACTGGAAAAGTCCCAGGAAAAAATGAAACAAGGGATATTCACGATCCCACATAAAACATAAAATAAAATAAAAATAACGCCGTGCCGCGACATTAAATAAGACGCCTTTTGGGAGGCAACCCAAGTTTGTATTTGATTATTTTTCATTTATTTGAGTGTGTGTGTGAGAAAATTTTCTTTAAAAAAAATTGAGCAGGGGCCTGGGGTATCTACCCGGCCGGGTACTACATATCCTCATTTGGTTTATGAATTCTTTAGCTCATTTGTGTATACAAAGGATGATGATGATAATGCAAATGACACAATCACCTTTCGTTTACTAAATGAGGATCGTTCATTTGCACATCATTTTGGCCTCTCTTTGTTTGATGAAGCTCGTGATTATGACACTCTTGTGGGGTATGTGTTATGGAAGAGAATTACAGGAAAAGGTGTGGTGGACCCTTCTAAGCTGAGTGTGAACTGTGTGCAACATTCGATTTTCCGAAGTTTCTTGAAATTCTGTTCAAATTGTTTTCTTGGAAGACCAAATAATCATCATACACGAATGTGGGATGTGTGTATTCTGGCACAAGTTGTTTTAGGTGGACCGGATCCAGTTGACGTTGCCTCCATCTTATGGAATCATTTCAAAAACGTGGCAACGTCATCGGGACAAATTGTGATAGGGGGGGGCTAATCACACATATAGCCACCTTATATGGTTTTGTAGATCCAGGCTCCATTACTCCTAAATAGCTCATTTGCACGTATTGGCTTATACAAAAGACCAAAGACTTGGCTCTCTCTCACATGACACCCACGGGGGCACCTATCTATAAGTGGCTCATCATTCCACGAAATGACATATTTATCCACATGCAATCCCCTGACACTCCCCTGGATATCTTGGGCCACGAAATTGGTGATGGTCATCACTATTGCCTCCCCGGGGCAATCCCAGCACACTATGCACATGATGAGCCCGGTCAAGGACATGCCGAAGTAGACCCACCCCTCATACCTAATCCACCGCAACAACCTCATGCTCCAGCCTGCCAATACACACCATTCGAGCAACAAATGCTCGATAACATGCACATGATCAACAACAACTACATCCTACTTCAGGAGCAAGTTGGTCTATATCGTACTGAGCAAAGACAGAGTTTCGAGAGGTTGGAAGAGCAAAGGCAGGAAGACCAGCGGAGGTATGAAGAGGACCAACGGAGAACCTTTGATCCGATATACTCTTACGTAGCACACCGGGGTTCGTTTGCCTCTATGACCACTCCCCCTCCCGCACCTTCATGGTACGACCCCACTCAGTGGGGTTACTTTGGCGGATCGAGCTCCGGTGGTAGAGGCGGGGATGATGACTACAGCAGCGACCACATGGACGAGGATGCATACACCGGGGGCTACTTTGGCCATAGAGGATCTTTTGATGGCGGAGATGCGGGTGGGCACTAGGGACAGTGTCGTGATCCAGCAGGGAGTAGATTGTTCTGGTATGCTCACAATCCTACTCTTTTCATTCAAAGAAAAATAAAATAAAATAAAATAAAATAAAATAAATACAAAAAATGAATAAGCTTGTTAAGTTGAAAACCCAGAAAGGGCAACTCAAGCAAAAATAAAAGTAATAAAATAAGAGTGAGATTGTGAGAATTAAAAGAAAAATGTGGGAATCTGTGATGAAAACCTGAAAGGGCACCTAGGCAAAAACGAGAGAATGAGAGAAAATATCTCTTTTTATTTTGCAGGATCTTGAGGGTGATAATTGAAAAGAAACATGAGGATGAAGATGAAGTTGAAGACCCTTTCTTTTACTCTATTAACTTTTGGGAATGCTTTGTAATAACTTTTGTTCATAAAAACATTCTTGGATTTTTTATCATTTGTAGGATTTCATGGACAAGATTTGTTTTACTCGAGACGAGTACAAGTTCAAGTGTGGGGGTATCTAATATGCACTAATTAGTAGTGCATAAATGTATGTTGGAGGCTCTGTCCGGCCGTCACCATTTGGGGTGGTTTCGGGTGGAATTTTTTGATGAATTTTTTTGAACATCTTCTTCATTAAGTCTAGTTTATTCATACCAAATTCCAGCCAAAAATGCAATCGGGGAGGCAGTCAAATGAATTTTGGAAGATAACTGCGTAGTTAGACAGCGCAATATATTTCATAAAATCATTTGACTGCCTTTTCGATTGCATTTTTAGCTTAAACTTTTTATGAGTGAACTAGACTTAATGAACAAGATGCTCAAAACATTTCATCAAAAAATTCCACCGGAAACCGCCCAAATTACGACAGCCGGACAAAGCTTCATGTAAAAGGGCTTATTTGATAGTTCTCCCATGTATGTTTTTATGTTTGATTTGTGTGGATTGTTTACCATTTTATTTAGTTTGTAAACAGTTGTGTGATTTTAGTTGTAATTGTATTTTAGTTGTCATTTATAAGTTGTAAAGTATAGTTAGGATTTGTGGTGTTAGAAAGGAAGACTTTGAAGTGAAGAAAAAGGAAAATTGACTGCCCAGGAGCAAATACCCGATCGGGTATAACCTCTCACCCGGTCGGGTAATAAGTGAAAACTGAAAGTGCAAGGAAATTAATTGACCGGAGGCAATCTGGCGTGCTGAAACACAAGAACGTGGGAGATTATCTGATTTTGACCGGTACCCGGTCAAGTGAGCACCTTACTCGGTCGGGTACCCGGCCAAAGGTATTGAAAAACACCTATATTTTTAGAATAGCACCTTCACTAATTTCCATTCCTTCTTCCATACTCTTAAGCTCAGTTTAGAATAACATTTCTTTATATTTTCTAGCTATGTTTAGTCTTCAAATGAGGAGCTAAACTTCCATTCTTGGTTTTTCTCTTGAAGCTTTTTGATTATTAAAGTTGTGAGTTATTTTCTTAACTTCTCTCCTTGAATATTAATTCTTCCCTTAATCTATTTCTATGTTAATGTTGGGGAGTGCTGCTAAGATGACAATTAGTCAACATCTCAATATTAACTATTACTAGAAACGATCAACGAACCGATGGTTAATCGTTGATGGTTTCACAAGTAAGTAACTTTGGTTTATTAATGCATGGTCGTGGTTAATAAACTTAAGAGGGATTAATTTTGTTAGTTAAACCGAAATCGTTGTGTTGATGTTATCAATCTCAATTGATTTCATCAAGGAGTTAGAAAGATTAAATGCTACTATAAAATCGGTATAAAGCATTGTTTTATATTTGATTAAGTTATAGATATAACAAGGATCGAGTAAATATATCAACAAGTGAAAAGTAGCAAAGTCAAATTCTTTTTATCTTTGAATTAAATCACATATAAGTTGTTCATCTTGGTTTTTAATTAAATTAAATCATTCAACACCAAAACCCCCCTTTAATTACTAGTTTCATTTAAAAAGAGATTTATTCCTTTCCGTGTGGATACGAACTCTACTTCACTATACTACGTATAAGTGCTAGTATTGAATTTATTTTGACGCACTACGACAAAGTGTTCATCATTTATTAATGAACGCGTCTCGTTATTAATAACTACCCTCGATGAAATGGAGATACTTCTCGATTGAGTATCGAGAGGAAGATAATTAAAGATATAACCGAGATCGATGAACATTTCATTAAGTGGATAAAAGCAAAACCAAGTCATCACCTCTATTGAATTAAACTGATATAAGTCGTTCATCTTTATATTTAACTAATTAAAATCAAACACACCTAAAACCCCATTCGTTAATATTTTATTAAGAAGAAAAATATTCTTTTCCCTGTGGATATGAACCTTATTTTATTATACTACGTATAATTGTTGTATTGATTTATTATTTTGACGCACATCACGACAAAATAATTTGAAACCATCGGAATTTGAGGTGGTAACTAGAATGAAAATCCGGTCTAAATGGAAATGACCGAAACAAAAAGATGAAAAAGGGCCGCATAAGGCCGTGGTTTTTGAGAAAAAGGATGTTCATGATCCCACGTGAAAATGAATAATAATAATAATAATAATAATAACGTCATGTCACGATGTTAAATAAGGCACTTCTTGGGAGGAAACCCAAGTGTTTATATTTTGTGTGTTGTTTAAATTGAGTTATTGTCAAAGAGTGCACAAGCTTATTTTAAAAAGAAAATGTTTTCCGAAAACCTGGGGAAAACCCGGTCGGGTAAACTGAAAAACCCGGTCGGGTTTTAGGCATAACACCGCTACCCGGTGAATCCACCCGTTGGGTAATGCTGAAGAATGAAAAACTAACATATACCTGATTGGGTAAACTAAAAATCCGACCGGGGTATTTACAAAAAAAATCTTTCTGCCTGGCCTGGGAGCACAAATCCGTCCAGGTGTCACCCCCAAACCCGCCGGGTTTACGAAAAAATCAAAAAGATCTAAAAAGACATAAAACCGATCGGGTATTCAAAAAACTCGACCGGGTAAACGGGGAAAAGGTGTCACGCCCCGGACCGTATCCGAGCCACGTAGACAACCGCCGTACAACCCGATAAGAACAACAACAGTTCATCCCTATTGAATTGTACAAGGCGTTCGATTGATTCTATTGCCAAACCAATTAGTAAACACATACAATCAACATCAATATCATAATCAAACAAATGCGGAAATAATAATATGTTTGATACTTAGCCACACGTGGCAAACACGGGCACGCAGGCCCCCAACTGTTTTAATGAAAACATTGTTCAAAAATCCATGAGCAGTTTATAAATTTCAAAAATACGAATGGAAGCACGAACCACGTCTTCCTCCTTGAATGATCACCCTAGGCAAAGGGGCCAGTACTCTATAGAAGTACTAGTGACAAGCAGGCTATATGAAGAATAACTAATGTTTCAGACACGAGACCCAAAAATAGGGTGATACATATATATAGATGTCTCTCATCCACCCGATGATACATACTGTATATATACTCGTAAAATACTCAACCCGTAGATCATTTACCTTAAAGAGTCTTTTAGAGATAAAGTTCTTACCTGACTTTTCTCACTCCTTTCCCGGTTGCCTAGCTCACAAGCTATAGTCTACCTTCGATTCATACTACCGAGTGTTTTAGGATCATTTACCGTCCAAGGCACTCAACCCAACCTGGAGTATTTAAGATCATTTACCGTCCAAGGGTACTCGGCCCCACCTGGAGTATTCTGGATCATTTACCGTCCAAGGGTACTCGACCCCACCTGGAGTATTCTGGATCATTTACCGTCCAAGGGTACTCGACCCCACCTGGAGTATTCTGGATCATTTACCGTCCAAGGGTACTTGACCCCACCTGGAGTATTCTGGATCATTTACCGTCCAAGGGTACTCGACCCCACCTGGAGTATTCTGGATCATTTACCGTCCAAGGGTACTCGACCCCACCTGGAGTATTCTGGATCATTTACCGTCCAAGGGTACTCGACCCCACCTGGAGTATTCTGGATCATTTACCATCCAAGGGCACTCAATCCCCAGTTTATCCTCTACCAAATCCTAACATGGATATGGATAACCTTTCATTCCTTTAACTATGGACAATGCCTAGCCCTATAGTCATATAACAATCCTTGGGATCCAACGTGGGCGGGTCCCACCTGAACGGCCCACGTTAACCCACTCAAAACTGCCCGTTTTGAGCATAAACCAGTACTCGATCGAGTATCTACCCATACTCGGTCGAGTACAGGAGGCAGTAGCCCACAAAGCTGATTTTCAATGTATACTCGATCGAGTACCTACCCATACTCGATCGGGTATAGGAGGCAGTAGCTTCCTGGGCAATCTTTCAACAAATACCCGGTCGGGTATGACAGTTGACTTGGCGGTCAACGCCCGTTTGACCACCCAAACGGAGTCCGATTAACGTGAAATTTTATACACATATACTTCTTGACATCCTTGACCCAAAAATACCATTTTGGATCCATGGAACATCACACATAATAAGTTATCACATTTTTTATCACCAAACCTACATAACATGCTTTTCAACTATGTTTTATGTATAATCATGGTATAAGCAAATACTTGATTATTCTTAATCATTCCATAAAACATATTTTTGATTACTTTAGGTAATCGCATGCCTCACGCAAAAGTTATAAAGCATAAAGACGTCTTCTCACCTTAATGAGGCTTATGAAGTTCTAGCCTTCCCGATTTAGCTCCGACGAAACTCCGGCGAACTTCAACGAACTCCGGCGACAACTACGGCGACCCTTTCAACTCTGTGAAAGTTCCTTGAATACCTTAGACAAGTTACTAACAAGGTTTTATCATCATAAAACCCATAGTAATACAAATAACCTCAAAAAGGTTATTTTCCGGCGAACCGGTCACTTTGGCTTCTAAGTCCGTTCTTGGACTTAGAACTACCTTCCAACCCCTCATTCTACACTTCCAAGCATGTAGAACAATACTAGGGTGTGAAATATGATTGAATAATCATATAAGAGGATTTAAGAAGAAGGAATGAGATTAATGTAGTCATTACCTTGTCAAACACAAGTTTTCCTCTCCAAAGTCAACTTTTCTCTTCTCTTTTCCCCTCCTTCTTCCTCCTTAGCTCGAGTTCATGAATGGTGGATGTTGTGAGGTGTTTGCAGAGCTTCTGATGGATAGTGTACTCGGGGGGTAACTTATCCGAGGGGTTATTACGGGGAATAACTAGAGAGAAGTCAGAGCAAGTGAGTGTAGAGAGAGAAAGTATATTAGAAAGTATGCAGCGCGTTATATGTCTTTTGACTTGGTTACAAAAGGGGAAATGGGGTGCTATTTATAGTAGCAATAAATTCCGGACAGGGACACGTGTCAAGCGCCCATTGGCCGAGAGGTCACCTCAACTGGTTGGCGCTGGCAACCACATGTGGCCGCATTTAATGCGGCTGTTGGATGGGACGTTGTACATGGTACGATGATCCATACGCATGTGGAGCAGATATTATGTCGGAAAAGGCGCCCTCGGCAGTAGATGACTAGCCGAGGGCTCTGAGTACCGGGGACCCCCTTAGTGCCGAGGGCTCCAGGTGCCGAGGGCTACTGATTTTCGCCGTTCTTCCCAGTAACTTTGTTTTCCTGTCTTGGCCCTCCTGTGAGAACTAGAGCCTTCGGCCAGGGGGCCGAAGGCACCCCTGGTGCGCATTGTGGGCTGCTTGGTACTCTGGGCGCTGTGATTTGGGCCTGTTGCGCTTTCTGGGCCTGTTGGGCCTTCATTGGAGTAGTAGGAGTCTGTGGGCCGGGGGTTCCCGGGCCATATACTCCATCAGGAGTCCCTCACTCCTTTTGCCGAAAGGTACTTGAGGGAAAAGGAGTAATTGTGTTTGTCCTCTGCCGTTGTTCCGTTGTAGTTTGTGGTGTTGTGGGTAGTTTGCTGTTTGTTTATTCTGCCGAGGGCAGTCCCTCAGTTATCCACATGTCGGGACTTGAGGGGTCATGTTTGTGATTTTTGTGATTTTTCCCGAGGGGGTTCTCCAGTCCCCCACTCCTTGAGGCACTTGCAAAGTGGTGAAAAGGAGTAGAGTAGTCATGCTGCTGATTTGGGCCGAAAGCTGACGGGTTTCATTTCATTTTGGGCGGATGCCTCGTTAAAAACCTCATTAGGAAAAACCCTGTGGGAAAAAATCCTAATGAGGGAAAAAGAGTGCACCGAATTCCCCCAATGATGAATCGAAAACGTGAAACCCTGGTCTGAAATGGAGTACAATGCTGATGCCAAAGGCTATCCTTGTCCTGAGGGCTCATGTGTTGATTAGCCGGAGGCTTGCTGTCGATATCCTGGGAGGTGCCGAAGGAGAGTCCCTCAATCTGGGGATCGAGGGCGTAATGAATGCGAGTAGTAGTTGAAGTGCTTCCGGGGTGTCACCTGTTTTTTGATTAGTTGGTGAGGGGGTATCCGAGTGCTCCCGTTACCTGTGTGCCGTAGGCTGTTCGTCAATGAGGCGTACTCCCCGGGGGCTACCTGGCCCTCAGAGTGCTGAGGGGGAACCCCGAGGGGTGAACCTGTTATGAAGCCGTGGGCTTCTGAAGGAATGAGCCTGAAGGCATTTGTTATGTAGTGTGTGGGGCACAAACCGGGAGCGTCTCTGGGTAAGTGCACCCGGGGGCTCTACTTGATGAAGTGGAGTGAAGTAAAAAGCTTGGAGGCTAATTTCTTGGTTGATGAAGGAGTGGTCTGTCAAGTGTAGCCGGGAGCTCCCAGAATATAGCCGTTGGAGATATAGCCGTTGGAATATCTAACGTCAGAATATAGCCGTTGGGGGGGGGGGGGGCTGCCACGTGGTGTGTGCTCGTTGGTTGTCCGTGGGCGGGTGTCACCGATTGGGCGAAACCACGGTTTGTAATGATGGCAGTTCAACCGGAGGCCCGGTTTTGAGGCCCAAGCCCGGATCCAGGCGCGTATAAATACCCCGTGGCCGGACACCACTCTTCCTGTGCGATCATTTGTTAGCGAAGCTCTGTCGGATTTTTTCTAGAGAGAGAAACACTGCCCTCGATCTAACTCCTGCTTTAAGGTCAGTCCCCCATCTGTTCTTCTCCCTCCTTAGCTAGCTGTAGCGGACTTAGATCTAGGAGTTGTAACCTAGAACACTTAGTGTTTCCGATCCCTCGAACCAGTGGAAAGATGTCTTCCCAAAGTGATTCCCAGGACATATCGAGGGATCCCTCGATGGAAGAGGAGAGCTTCTCGGACGCGGGGTCCTCGAGCGAGCAACCCTCGGCCCAGGAGGATGTCGCGATGGCGATGGAGGTGCAGAAGGAGTTGGTGGCTGAAGTCGAAGCCGAGGGCTTCGAGCAAGAGGTGGAGGATGAAGAGCTTGCCCTCGCCGTACAAGTTGCAGAGGAGGAGGAAGAGAAGGAGAGGCTGAGGGTGACAGTGGTTGTTCTTCCCCCTCGGGGTGCTGGTGAGACAGGGAGCTCTCGGCCCCTCAACCCGACGCCGATAAGAGTGCCCCCCGGGAAAAAACAGGAGAAGAAGAAAACCGCTCCCAAGAAGAAATGCGTCGTTGCTGATCAGGGGAATCCCCTAGATGTGCCCGAGGGGTACTCCTAGCTGAATACTGCTGCCCTCGAGATAGGGTCGAAGGCTGACAGGGAAGATATGTACGTGACTCAGCTGCACGTGGGGCCTTCGGCTTTGGTGGTGGCGTCGGGCCCCGATGATGTGCTTTCCCGGGCTCCCGAGGGTTGCATCGCCGTGCACATTCTGTCGGTGTCAATGGGGCTCCGGTTCCCCCTGCACCCATTCCTTCGGGAGTATCTTCGGTATGTGGGCTTGGTCCCCTGCCAGTTGACGCCTAACAGCCACTCCTACGTGGCGGGCTTCCTGAATCTCTGCCGGGCCCGAGGGGCGACCCCCAGCCTGGACTTGTTTTTTCAGAGCTTCAACCTCTGTCGAGGGGGTCACGCGAACGCCGAGGGCTTCGCCACCTGCAACAGGTAGCCCGATGGAAATTATTCACAGAAGCGCCCTCGTCCAACAAAGGTTGGAAGGAGCGGTGGTGCTACGTTAGAATTGCTGAGAGTCCCTTTCCGATGGAACTTCGGGATCGCTTCCGTCGGCATCCGAAGGTTGGAAGTGCTGCTCTGGAGAAGGATGGCTTGATAATAGCCAAGATCCAGGAGGGTCATACGAAGCAAGTGTCCATTAAAGACTTTACTGCTGACAAGGAGCTATTCGCCCTCGACTTCCGCAGATATCGCTTCCTCGGCGAGACAGACGAGAAATATCCTGTGCTGGCAGGAGGTAGTATCCGAGGGCTTCCTGTTTTGTACTTAGGATATTTTTTTCCTCTTTTTTTCTTTTTGCTCTCTTTCCCTTCGGTCTAACCCCTTTGTTTTTGTTGGCAGGTGTGAATATGGACGCTGGTAAACTCTTCGCTCTGAAGAAAAAGAAGGGCAAGGCCCAAGCCCAGAAGAAGGACCCCTCGGACCAACCGCCTGTGAGAGCCTTCTTTCAAAAGGAGACTCCGGAGCCCTCTGCTGCGGAGGGAGTTGCCGGGGTGGCAGAGGGGGCCACCAAAAAGAAAAAGGGGAGCAAGGCGGTTGAGCCCCCAGCTAAGAAGCAGAGGGGTACAGGGGGCACTGTCGGCCAGGATGCCCCCTTGGTTATCATTGAGGATCGCCCTTCTCGGGATCCCCCAGTTGGTGCTGCGGCGACAGCCCAAGCCGATCTTCCCTTGTGAAGCCCCCCTCGGGAGATCCTGCAGCTTTCCTTGGCCCCGGGGGCTTCTGTCCTACATGGCTCAGCGGAGCCGAAAGCTTTCTTAAGGGGAATGACCTCGGCAATGGACAAGGCTGCCCTCTCAACCTATGATGATGAGGCCCTCGAGAACAGGATCCTTCGATCTTCATTAACTGTAAGTTTGTTCCTTTAGGTCTTGTGTTTAACTTTTAAAGCTCTTTCCATATTAATTTGACCCCTCCTCCTGTTGTTGATCAGGCTTGTGTAGCCCTCGGGGAGCACGCACAGAGGCTTGAGCAATGGCGCCTCCGGAAAGCGGAGCAGGAATGGGAGATGAAGGAGCTCATCCTGAAGAACTCTGATGCTGTAAAGCAGATGGCCCTGCTGGAGGAAGATCTCCGGAAAGCTGCCGAGGGCGCTGAGCTGAAGGCCAAAGCTGCCGTGGAGGAAGCCAGGCTTGAGGCCGAGAGGGCAGCTAAGAAAGCCGCCGAGGAGGTAGAGCTTGCCAAGGCCGAGGCCGTCGCCAAAGCCTGAGAGGAAGCTGTTGCCGCATTCATGGCCGAGGGCTGGAAAGCCGAAGATAGGCAGCAGTGGGTGGCCTCGGTCGTGGAGTAATCAGTAGATGACTGGGTGAAGGGCCCCGGGGGAGACTGGATGGCGGAGAGGGGAGACAGCTATTACCAAGGGGGTGAATTCTTCACCCAGCACCTTGTGAACCGGAGGCTAGCCAGGCACTTCCAAGTCTCCCTTGAGGAATTTGACCCCTCGCCGTATGGCCTTCCTCCTCTGCAGCCAGATGTGAGAAACCCCCTCCCCCCGGGCGAAGAGAGGCCTGTGATCCATGACTCCATGATGATGGGGGGATCCGGTGATGGTGATGCCGAGGCTGCCATCGGGGAGGAGGTCACCTCGAAGCCCGCCGAGGAGGCAACAGCTGAAGAAAACACTTGTACTTAGTAGCTTTTTGAACACCTTTTCTTCTTGTTTGTAATGAATATTTATGTACTCTCGGCCTCGGCCATATTGTAATATATACTTTAACTCTTCCATTCTTCCTATGAATGAATACCGGCCTTCGGGCTTTCATGTATAATTCGTTTCCTCCGATTGTTCTACTTTGAATGTATGCCCTCGTTTTTTTTGAATGTATGCCTTCGCCTTTTCTGAATGTATGCCTTCTCCCTTCTTTGAATGTATGCCTTCGTTTTTCTGAATGTATGTTTAGGACTTAGAATATATTCTTCCAAGTGTAGTGCCTCTCGTAGCCCTCGGCTACTGGGCCTATCTAGTTAATGGCACCTTTGGTCGAGGGCCCAACGTTTAGGACATAGAAATATTTCTAAGTGTTTGTTCATCTGTTGGCCCCTGGCTAATTCTTTCCCTCCGGTTCTATGTAGCCTTCATGAGATGACCGGAGGCGAGGTGTTTAGGACTTAGAAAATCTCTAAGTGTTTGGATATTGTGTAGCCTTCGGTACGTGGATACCCTTCGCTGATTGGATGCATGACCGAGGGCCCGGAAATAGTTAGGACTTAGAAAATATTTCTAAGTGTAGTTTTACCAAGCCTTCAACCGTATGGCCCCTCGGGCAACATGGAGATTTGACTGAGGGTCAAAATATGTAAGACTTAGAATATTTTTCTAAGTGTAGTGTGTATGAAGTAGGAGCCCTCGGGTGAATGTGAGGGCCTTGTCTCTGATATGCCTTCGGTTGACTGGTGGCTCCACAAGGGGCAAAACATTTATGACTTAGATTATTTTCTCTAAGTATTTCCTGCTGCTGGCCTTCGGGAGGGGATCCTTCGGCTGCATATGTTGTAGGTTTAGGATAGTTTCCTTTGCCTTGTAATGTTGGCTCGTGACAACAAAGAGCCTTCGGTTGCTAGTTATGTCCCCCCAATGCTGATATAGGAGAGTTTGTAATCCAAGTCTAGCATAAAAAGGGGGCAGACTCCCTCGGGAATTGTCTGGATGCATCCCCTCGGCATGTAGTGAGGTGCCAGAGGTGATTCTTGGTTTGGTTTGGCCACATCTGATAGCCTTGTCATATAGTACCCTTCGGGGATGTTTTGAGTTGTCGTCGGTATAGCTGGAGGCAATCATTGAGTGGATTTAGTCATTTGTTGATGATGTCTGTCGTGAATGGTATCCTTTGTACCTGTGAGCTTCCAGGTACCGAAGGTGTTCCCGTGGGGAGCCCTCGGTATGTTTCTGTGAATTGTTGGAGTGATGTACTCATTGATTTCTCGCCGAGTCTACTCCCCTTCACCACCCCATTTTTTTTTGAGTAGTGAAGGGAAGGTTTCAAGAAACCTGGTTTCTTGGTAAGGCTTGGTCTACCGGGAGGTAACAGAATACACCATTAGCTCCCCCCTCGGGTTAACCTTCCGAGTTCCGAGGGGATCGAGGGTCGTTTCCTGGGTACAAGATATGGTGGTCTGTAGCCTGCCTCCCCTTGGGGGACGGCGCGGAAAGCGCCTCAGTTTTGAAAGTCGTCCCCTCGGCGCTAGACATGGTCCGTGACCTGCCACACCCTTAGGGTGGTGGCGCGGGGAGCGTTTCGGTTTGGAAGTCGAATCCTGGGCATTTCTCGTGCCTGTCATACCCTTGGGGTGATGATGCGGAAAGCGTTCCGTTTTTGAAAGTCGAATCCTGGGCATTTCTCGTGCCTGTCATACCCTTGGGGTGATGACGCAGAAAGCGTTTCAGGGAAGGGTTTTCATTTGCACACTGGTTGCAAATGGCCGGGTGCACTATGTGCTGCGGGAACCGAGAGGTGGCGCCTTCGGTATAGGCGTCCTCGAGGGGTACGGCTTAGAAACAACACTTGGTGTTTGTTCCGATTTACGGCCCCCGGTACTTGGTACCGAGGGGTCTTCTGTGAAAACACTTGGTGTTTTTCCTTCACTTGTCGTAGGGGATTGTGGTGTCTACCCTCGGTACTTGGTACCGAGGGGTCTTCTGTGGAAACACTTGGTGTTTCTTTCCATTTGTTGAAGGTGATTGTGTTGTCTACCCTTGGTACTTGGTACCGAGGGGTCTTCTGTGGAAACACTTGGTGTTTCTTCCCATCTGTTGAAAGTTGACAATGGCGTGTCCCCCCGACACCAGGTGCCGAGGGGCCTCCTTTTGAGGACAGGTGGTACTTTGTTGTAGGTGATAGTATTGTCTACCCTCGGCTCTTGGTGCCGAGGGTTCTTCCATTGTGGTAAGGCCTTGGGCCTGGGGTGATATGAGGGCTTGGCCCTCGTAATAATCTTGTTCCATGTTCTCGGTGTCTTCGAAATGTCTTCGTTCTTCAGAATTTTTAGGCCTTGGGCCGTAAAATAATACATTCACAAGTTTATGAGGGCTTGGCCGCTCTGGTGTTTATTGATAAAATTTAACTAAATGATGTACATTCCAGTGCGTAGGGACTTCAGTCCCATTAGGGCGCTTTAGTTTGTAAGTTCCTGGTTTGATGATGGCTGCCACGATGTAGGGGCCTTCGAACTTGGGTGCCATCTTTCCGCCCTCGGTTGGTTGGCTAGCTTCCCTCCTTCGGAGAACATAGTCCCCCACTTGGAATTCCCTGGAGCGGACCTTAGCGTCAATGTAACTCTTCACTTGCCTTCGGTAGTTTTCTGCGCGTATGAAGGCTTGCTCTCGGCGTTCTGAAATAAGGTGGAGATCGAGGGCCATATTGGCGTCGTTGGCCTCTGGATCATACTGTGTGACCCTTCGGGTGGGAAGAGTTACCTCAGTGGGGGCTTGGCTTCAAATCCGTAGCAAAGGGAGAAGGGTGTTTCGCCCGTTGCCCGCCGAGGGGTGGTACGGTAGGCCCATAAGATGTTGTGGAGCTCTTCTACCCACCCACCCCCTTCGGCCTCCAGCTTCTTCTTTATGCCCTCGAGCAAGGTCCTGTTGGCGTTCTCCACCTGTCCGTTGCCCTGAGGGTAGGCAACGGATGAGAAGGTGTGTTTGATGCCCCATGCCTCTAGGAGGGCACAAAAGGGGACTGCCTCGAATTGAGTCCCGTTGTCGGAGATGATTTGCTGAGGGACGCCAAACCTGGTGAGGATGTTTCTGAGAACAAAATGACGGCACCTGGCCTCAGTGATGCTGGCGAGGGGCTCCGCTTCCACCCATTTGGTGAAGTAATCGATGGCGACAATGATGTTTTATCTGTTGTTTGAGGTACCCCTCGACAGAGGGCCCACAAGGTCTATGCCCCATCGAGCGAAGGGTATGGATGTGCTTATGGGGGCATAGTTGACCGCTGGCCTGCCGGGGGCTTTCTGGAAGTGTTGGCATGCGGGACACCTCCGGGCAAGGTCTGCACAATCCCGGCCCATCGTAGCCCTGGATTATTAGCCTTCGGGACATGGAGAAGGGTCCCTGGTGAGCTGAGCAAATGCCACTGTGTACTTCCTCTATCGCCACTTCGGCTTCATCTTGATGAAGGCACCGAAGTAGTGTCCCGTTGTAGGACCTTTTGTAAAGCCTCCCGTCTTCGATAATGTAGCTGGGAGCCCTCAGCTTTGCCAGCTTGGCGCGGGCCTCATCCTCGGGCAGTTGCCCTGTGGTGATGAAGGCAACAATGTCCGAGATCCAGTCCTCCTGTCTTTGTTGTATATTCATGACGGGGCTAGCATGTATGCTAGAGAGGCTGAGTTCTTCCACTTTGGCAATCTTCGAGATATGCTCAGGGGATTCTGCCGAGAGCTTTGATAAAATGTCGGCCTCGGAGTTTTGAGCCCTCGGTATTTGAGTAAGAGAGTGTGCCTCAAATACCTCAAGCAACTCCTTGGCCGCCTCCTTGTATCGCTTCATTCTCCCTTCCTTGGCTTCGTACTCCCCGGAGATTTGGCCGACGACTAACTTGGAGTCGCACTTGACGTGGATTTGTCGGGCCTTCATGTTAGCTGCCAGCCGAAGGCCACAGAGGAGGGCCTCGTATTCGGATTCATTGTTGGAGACTTTGAAGGAGAAACGGACTGCATAATAGGCCCGGAAGCCCTCGGGTGAGATGAGAACCACCCCTCCTCCACATGCCTTGATGGCGGAGGAGCCGTCGGTGTAGAGGGTCCACCAATCATCCGAAGGGGCCGAGGGCTCCTCGTCCGTGGCTGCCATTGCCTTACACTCCGTCACGAAGTCCGCTAGGGCTTGGCCCTTGATGGCGGGCCTAGGACGGATGTCGATGTTGTATTGGCTCAAGAAGACAGCCCATTTTACCATTCGGGAGGAGCTAGTGGGGCTCCTCATCAAGGCGCCGAGGGGTTGGTGAGTGAGGACCTGGACCGGGTGAGCCTGGAAGTAATGGCCCAACTTCTTGACGGTCCACACGATAGCCAACACCGTTTTTTCCACGGGGGAGTACCGGAGCTCCGCTTCCTTTAGGGTCTTGCTAACATAGAAGATGGCATGTTGGATGCCATTCTCTTCCCGGATGAGTACAGAGCTGATGGCATCCGGACTGACACCCAAGTAAAGGTACAGGATTTCCCCCACCTTGGGTTTAGAGAGCACAGGGGGTGAAGATAAGTACCGTTTCAGCTCCTCGAATGCCCCTTGACATTCTGAAGTCCACTGGAAACCGGCGGTTTTCCTCATGATCTGGAAGAAGGGTAAGGACTTCTCCGCCGATTTTGATAAGAAGCGATTGAGGGCTACCAGGCGGCCCGTCAATCGTTGGACCTCCTTTACGTTGCGCGGGGGCTCCATGTTGATGATGGCCTGGATTTTCTCGGGGTTGGCCTCGATACCCCTTCGGCTCACCATGTAGCCCAAGAATTTGCCCCCCTGAACGCCGAAGGTGCACTTCTTTGGGTTCAGCCGAAGGCTAAACTTCTGCATGATGGCGAAGGTTTCCCTCAGGTCATCAGCATGGCTTGCTGATTGCTTGCTCTTGACGATCATGTCGTCAACATACGCCTCCATGGTGCGCCCCAAGACAGCCTGGAATACCCTGGCCACCATCCGAGTGTAGGTGACACCTGAGTTCTTCAGGCCGAAGGCCATGATAAGGTAGCAGAAGATGCCCTCGGGAGTCATGAAGGCTGTTTTTTCAGCGTCCTCCTCATGCATGTATATTTGATGATATCCGCGGAATGCGTCGAGGAATGACATGA
The DNA here is from genome assembly GCA_945859875.1 of Cuscuta europaea. Lineage (NCBI taxonomy): Eukaryota > Viridiplantae > Streptophyta > Magnoliopsida > Solanales > Convolvulaceae > Cuscuta > Cuscuta europaea. Next base: position 2,994,778 of record CAMAPE010000053.1, read on the forward strand.
TTTCACACCCCGCGGTTTCATCCACAAGTTGGTCAATATTTGGCAAAGGAAAGGGGTCCATGGGAAACGCCTTGTTGAGATTCGTGTAGTCCACGCACATGCGGAATGAGGGTGGTTTCTGTGCGAGGACTACGTTTGCCAGCCATGAGGGGTATTTTACCTCCTTGATGTGCCTGATAGAGAGGAGCATGGCGACCTCCTTCTTCACAAATTCCCTCCTCTCGGCGGAGAGGGGTCTCCTCCGCTGCTGTACTGGTTTGGCCGAAGGGTCCACCGAGAGGCGGTGGGTGATGACCTTTCGGCTGATCCCCGGCATGTCCTTCGGCCCCCATGCAAAAACAATGGAGTAGGCGCGGAGGGCGCTGATGATGCCGGTCTTCAGGTCTTCGGGGAGCTTGGCTCCAATCTTAACGACTCTCTCCGGCTTGGCCAGATCGAGCGCGAAGTCTTCTACCTCCTCGGCTGATTCAGCCCTCGGCCTCCTTTCTTCCGCTTCCACAGTTCCGGTGATGGTGTCAACGCGGAACTCCGTCTTGCTAACCTTCTTTGTAACTTGAAGGTAGCAAGCGCGGGCAAGCTTTTGGTTCCCCCTTGAGTAACCGATTCCCCCCTCGACTGGGAACTTGAGGTAGAGGTGCCTCATGGAGATGACGGCTTCGAGATCCTCGAGGGCTGGCCGGCCGAGGATGATGTTGTGGGCGCAGTCGATGTTGACGACGACAAACTCCACTTCGAGCTTGGCTCTATGGAGGCTGTCGCCGAAGATTACCGGGAGGGTTATGACCCCCTCGGAATCAATGGTGTCGCAGGTGAAGCCGGCAAGAGGGGTCTTGATGGGCCGAAGGGACCCCCTCTCCAGATGCAGCTCTCTGAAGGTGCTGAGGTACATTACATTGACGGAGCTGCCCGTGTCAATGTAAGTTCTGTGAATAATAGTGTCGTTGATCTCTGTGCGGATGACGAGGGCATCCCTGTGTGGGGAGGATACTGGGGGGAGATCAGCGTTAGTGAAGATAATGGGCTCCTCCCTCAGCCGCTTCACTGGGGGCATGTGAGTGACTTCCCCCACATAAAGTGATTGAGCCCACTTCTTTCGTTGACTCGTAGAATCACCCCCGGTATTTCCCCCTGTGATCATGAGGATGTGGCGTTTCTTTTCTTGATACCGGGGGTACTCCTCCTCCTCCTCCAGATTTCCAATCTCCCTCTTTTTGCCGAGGGGGATGGTGTTGGGGTTGACCCATGCGTTTGCTCTCGCAGTTTGCCCTCGGGTTGGCCCTTGGTGAGGGGGGCCTTGTTGCTGAGGGCCCTCGATAAACTAGGACAGATGGCCCGCTTGTATCAATCTTTCGATGGCCGTCTTCAGCTGATGGCAGTCATCGGTCCTGTGCCCCTGGTGTCGGTGGAAGCGACAGTAGGGGTAGTTCGGATTGATGGCAAATACCTCCGGGGGTGCGCGTGAATCTCGCTCCACCAGGCCCCTCTCCTCAGCAAAATCAAGAATAACGCTGACGGGGTGCGTCAATGGTGTCCGAGGGTGCTCCAGGAGGACAGGTTGTGCCCAAGCCTCGGGTTCCCCTTGTAGCCTCCCCCGGGCTTGGCTTGGCCATGCCGGGGGCGATCACCGGAGGGGGCAGAATCCTTGGGATGATTGCGGGGAGCCCCCAGCCCCCGGTTACCTTTGTCGTCTGGCCGAGGGCGTTGTTGATCTGGGACATGGTGACATTTCTCCACCTCCTCGGCCTCAGCGTACCGGTCCCCCCGCTGTAGGGCCCTTATATAATCGCGGGGGGGTTCGATGATGAGGCTCCTTGAGAAGTTCTCGGGGCGGAGTACTGTTTGTAGGAGGGCCAGGAGGGTTCCATCGTCAGCGCCATCAACTTTATCAGCCTCCGTCCTCCAGCGCTCCAGGAAGTCCCGAAGGGTCTCCTCCTTCTTCTGCCTCACCGTTAGCAAGTGGGAGAAGTGTTTTCTTGTGCGGCGCCTCCCCGCAAATTGAGTCAAGAATCGCTGGGCGAGTTCTTGCCATGAGTCAATGCAGCCCTCGGGCAATCGATTGAACCATTCGTAAGCTGGCCCCTCTAGGGTGGAGAGGAACCATCGGCACAAATATTCATCTGATGCCCCCACCATCATCATGCTGTTTTGATACCTGATGTAGTGCTTTGGGGGGTCAGTCTTTCCGTCATAGGGCTTGATGAGCTTCCCTCGGTATTTTTCCGGGATCCGGGCGACCAATACCCTTGGGGTAAATGGCGTCCGGGTCCGGAGCTGTATGGTGGGTTCCCCGGAGCCCTCGGCTATCTTCTTCTGCATTTCTTCCATCTTGGTCATCATCGCCTCATACTTGAGGTCTGTATGAGGGGCAGAAGTGGTGGTGTGGGCTTTGGTGGCCTCCATCTCGTCAAGCCGGCACTGGAGGGCCGCAATGATTTCGTCCCGGGGGTCCTTCGGGAGGGCCTCCGCCCCCTGCGAATGGACCCGGGCCGAGTGGGCATGGTTGATTTGGTGGCGTGCGTCGTCGGCATGAAGAGATGCCTTCCCTTGTCCTGAGGGGGACGCCTTTCATTGGCCCTGGAGACGGGCCCGCCACTTTCTTGAGGCCTTTGGACCCCTCGGCGGTCTTGCGCCCCTCCGAGTCTCTCGAGGGCGGAGGTCCGGAGTTGTTCCTTGTTCACGTTGTGGCGGTCCCGGGACTGGACTTCCTGGGAGGCCGTATCTTGGGCCACGACCCCCTCGGAGTTCCCCATCCGGAGGACCGGGTTACCGAGGGGCCGTGGATGAGGGGGAGGCATAATATTCTCCCCCACCTGAGGTTGGAGGGGAACCAAAGTGCCGAAGGCACCCGGGTTCTGGGTGAGCATCTGGATGAAGGCGGAGAGCGCCGATTGCACGTCGATTGCGATGACCGGAGGGCTAATTTGATTCTCGCTCCGGTCCTTCTTCTTGGCCTCGATGCCGAGGCGGGCATCGGGGGCATTTTGTTGAATCTGCTGGCGTAGGTCAACAGCCGTCTGGTCCAACCCGGCGATGACGCCGCCCCCGGGAGCCCTGTTAGAGGCTTCGGGGATGTCGACCTCGCCGAGGGCCAGGTTCCTGTCCTCTACATTCTTGGAGTTGGCACGAGTTGTTCTCACCATTTTAGCTGGGTGTTTTTGTGTTTGGTCGAGGGGGAGGGTTTCTTACTTGATTGTTCGACCTCTCAACGAGAGCACCAAATGATGGATAGTGTACCCGGGGGGTAACTTATCCGAGGGGTTATTACGGGGAATAACTAGAGAGAAGTCAGAGCAAGTGAGTGTAGAGAGAGAAAGTATATTAGAAAGTATGCAGCGCGTTATATGTCTTATGACTTGGTTACAAAAGGGGAAATGGGGTGCTATTTATAGTAGCAATAAATGCCGGACACGGACACGTGTCAAGCGCCCATTGGCCGAGAGGTCACCTCAACTGGTTGGCGCTGGCAACCACATGTGGCCGCATTTAAGGCGGCTGTTGGATGGGACGTTGTACATGGTACGGTGATCCATACGCATGTGGAGCGGATATTATGTCGGAAAAGGCGCCCTCGGCAGTAGATGACTAGCCGAGGGCTCTGAGTACCGGGGACCCCCTTTGTGCCGAGGGCTCCAGGTGCCGAGGGCTACTGATTTTCGCCGTTCTTCCCAGTAACTTTGTTTTCCTGTCTTGGCCCTCCTGTGAGAACTAGAGCCTTCGGCCAGGGGGCCGAAGGCACCCTTGGTGCGTATTGTGGGCTGCTTGGTACTCTGGGCGCTGTGATTTGGGCCTGTTGTGCTTTCTGGGCTTGTTGGGCCTTCATTGGAGTAGTAGGAGTCTGTGGGCCGGGGATTCCCGAGCCATATACTCCATCAGCTTCTATCTCAAGGATGGATGGGTTGGACGAGCTCGAGGGTTAGGTTGATGATTGAGAATGCCTTTTTGGCATTTCTCCAAAATAATGTCAAAGGTGAGGTCCACCTTCCCATTGATTGGTCTTCCAATCAATTCCTCATTGCTCCTCGAGGTTATGTGCGGCTCCCCTTGACATTTGCAGCACCAAATTCGTGGGGTGGCCCCCACTCATGTGGGAGGTCATCCCTTTATGTCCCCAAGTGTACACTCGACCCCGAAAGTTGTATTTTCCGGACTGCTTTAATTATATTTTATTTTATCGGGTAAAATAAAATATAACACTCGTTCCCAATCCTTATTGGACCTTAGAATCAATATGCATTCCCCAACTTTAATTTAGAAGTCTCCGAAATCCCTTTTTGGGTTGTTATCTGATAAATTTCCGATACCGATAATTTGGCCCCGTTTGACCAACCGGTCAACTCTATGCCATTGCCATGGCCCAATTAGGATATCCACCACCATATTCATATTATCTAGTCCAAGATTAATATAATATGTGGTCCTGATAATATCGGGCGGCCCCACATCCGGTGTGGGCCCCACGTGAAGTTTACTATTCACGTAAAAGAAATGGATATTGTTCCCTCATTAGGGTCTCCACTTCCCAAGCTTGCTCCTCGACACGATCACTCTTCCAAAGTACCTTTACCATCGGCACCTTCTTGCTCCTTAGCTTCTTCACCCGTCGGTCCATAATCTTTACCGGCTGCACCGTATAGTGTAGGTCTTCTCGGATTTCTACCGGTGGTTTCTCAAGAATATGTGACGGGTCCCGCACATATTTCTTGAGCATAGAAACATGAAACACATTATGAATCTTCTCTAACTCTGGAGTCAACTGAAGTCGGTAGGCTACGACTCTGATCCTTTCGAGGATTTTGAACGGACCTATGTAACGTGGGTTAAGCTTACCCCGACTGAGGAACCTGATGATCCCTTTCCAAGGTGATACCCTTAGAAATACCTTGTCACCGACCTCAAATTTCAACGTCCTCCGACGTTTATCAACATAGCTCTTATGTCGGTCTTGAGCAGCCTTGAGCCTATCCTGTATGACTTTTATCTTCTCCTTAGTGATCTCGACTAACTCGGTGGCCTCGAGCTTAGCCTCGCCAACCTCGTCCCAACACAATGGTGTCCGGCATTTCCTCCCATACAATGCTTCGTATGGAGGCATGCCTATACTCGCCTGATAACTGTTGTTATAGGCGAATTCCACTAAAGCCAACTGATTGTCCCAGCTTCCCTGGAACTCCAAGGCACATGCCCTTAACATGTCCTCCAAGATCTGAATCACCCGTTCAGATTGCCCATCCGTTTGAGGATGAAACGCGGTGCTAAACCCCAATTTCGTACCCATGGATTCCTGTAACTTAGGCCAAAACCGTGATGTGAACCGTGGGTTTCTATCCGATACTTTAGTAACCGGAACCCCATGCAGTCTCACAATCTCATCTGTGTACAATTTGGCCAATCGCTCGAGCGTATAAGTAGTGTTGATAGGTAGAAAATGAGCACTCTTGGTCAGCCTATCGACTACCACCCATACTGCGTCGTAGTTCCTCACCGTCCGTTGTAGACCCACCACGAAGTCCATGGTAACATGCTCCCACTTCCATTCTGGAATGGTAAGTGGTTGTAGTAACCTGCTGGGTGTTGGTGCTCTGCCTTAACCTGTTGACAGGTAAGGCAACGGCTCACGTATTCTGCAATCTCTCTCTTCATCCCCGACCACCAGTAACTTTCTTTCAAGTCCCGATACATCTTTGTACCGCCCGGGTGCATGGCATACGCAGATGAGTGAGCCTCCTCAAGGAAAGATTTACGGATCTCCTCATCCGATGGCACACACACTCGTTCCTTGAACAGTAGAAGTCCATCTTCTCTCTCACGGGAACCCTCGATGGGCCCCACAAGCATCCGTTCCCGGATTTTCTGAAATTCCTCATCATTGCCTTGACATGTTCTGATTTCATCTAATAAGGTGGGTCTCACCTCAAATCTGGCCAATAGTGCCCCATCCGTGGATACCTCCACGCGTGCCCTCAATGCCCGTAAGCATGTGAGTAAAACCCCCGATGATGAGCTCTTCATGCTCAATGCATCGGCTACTACATTAGCCTTGCCTGGATGATAGTCAATGATCAAGTTGTAATCCTTAATCAACTCCATCCATCTTCTCTGCCTCATGTTCAACTCTTTCTGAGTGAACACATACTTCAAGCTCTTGTGGTCAGTATAGATGTGACACAACTCTCCGTAGAGGTAGTTATCCAAATCTTCAATGCAAATACCACAGCACCTAGCTCCAGATCATGTGTGGGGTAGTTTACTTCATGCTTTCTCAACTGCCGAGAAGCATAAGCAATTATCTTCCCTGATTGCATCAGTACACATCCCAATCCCTGAATGCTGGCATCACTGTAAATGTCATACCCTAACCCTTGCACGGGTAAGACAAGCACTGGTGCTTCGGTCAAACGTTTCTTTAACTCAAGAAACCCCTTCTCACACTTGTCATCCCACACAAACTTAGCCCCCTTTTTAGTGAGCTTCGTGAGTGGAGATGCTATCACCGAGAACTTTTCCACAAATTTTCGGTAATACCCCGCTAAACCGAGGAAACTCCTTATCTCCTTCACGTTCTTGGGCCTCTCCCAATTAGTGACCGCCTCAATCTTTGAGTTATCAACTGAAATGACCGAGCCCGATACCACATGCCCGAGAAAACCGATCTCCCCAAGCCAAAATTCACATTTAGAGAATTTGGCAAAGAGTTGCTTCTCCCGCAGTGTTTCAAGCACAAGCCTTAGGTGTTTTTCGTGCTCCTCTTCATTCATGGAGTATATCAAAATGTCATCAATGAACACTATGACGAACTGGTCCAAGTATTGGTGAAATACTCGATTCATGAGGTCCATGAATGCTGCGGGGGCGTTCGTAAGCCCAAACGACATTACTAGAAACTCATAGTGACCATACCTTGTACGGAATGCACTTTTGGGTATGTCACTGTCCTTGATCTTCAGTTGATGGTAGCCTGACCTCAAGTCAATCTTAGAGAACACGGTTTCCCCCCGTAGTTGATCAAACAAGTCATCGATCCTTGGAAAAGGGTATTTATTCTTTATCGTGACCTTGTTCAACTGACGGTAATCGATACACATTCTAAGTGTACCATCTTTCTTCTTTACAAAGAGTACCGGTGCTCCCCACGGTGAATGACTCGGCCTAATGAATCCGCTGTCCAGTAATTCTTCCAATTGCACCTTCAACTCTTGAAGTTCAGCCGGTGCCATCCGATATGAAGGAATCGAGATGGGTTTCGTACCGGGTTCTACTTCAATGGTGAACTCAATTTCTCGATCTGGTGGGAGTCTCAGGAGTTCTTCAGGGAAAACTTCTGGGTACTCACTCACCACTCTCACCTCAGTGAGACTCTTTCCCTTGCCTTCCTTGCCTATGACATAGGCCAAGCACGCTTGACACCCTTTCCTCATCATACGCCTTGCTCTTATGGCCGATATGATACAAGGATTGAATTTCCCTCTATCTCCCTCGAAGCATAGAGTATTTCCTTCTCCATCTTTTAGTTCTAACACCTTGGTGTAGCAATCTACCTTCGCATGGTGCTTTTCGAGCCAATTCATGCCAAGTATAGCATCAAACTCGAGCATATCTATCGGCACAAAGTCACCCGTTAGACAGTGCTCCCCTATCCCTACATTACACGAGGGATAGTAGTGTTTCCGCTCTACATCATCTCCCAATGGCGTAGAGACCAGCAAAGGTTGCATCATTGCTACCAAAGGCATGTTAAATCCCTTGGCAAACGCTTCACTCACAAATGAACGTTGTGCCCCGGTATCGATGAGAATTCTCGCATCCTTATCGTTGATCTTTAGAGTTCCTACATATATAAGTCATGTAAGAAACCCTACTCAACATCCCGACTGAAAAGGACCGAACGAAAAAATTTCAGCCTAGGATTACCCTATACCCGGTCGGGTAGGGTCCTCTACCCGGTCGGGTATCACTCGAGTCCTTAAGGAAAAACTTTCTGTTTTCCTTGCTCGGTCGAGTACCAGCCTCGAACCCAAAACTTTTACCTATACCCGGTCGGGTATATTGCCATACCCGGTCGGGTATGGCTAGAAACATCAAAACGTTCTGCTTTGAATGTTCGATCGGGCACACGCTTCAAATTTGAGAAAAATGTCGATACCCAGTCGGGTATATACCTATACACGGTCGGGTATTTATCAAAATTTCCAATTAATAGCTTCCTGTCATCAACGCTCGATCGAGTACACACCTCGAAGCTCAATTTTTACACATACCCGATCGAGTACATAGCCATACCCGATCAAAAATGAAATATCCTGCCTTGCTTGCTCGAACGAGTACACACTTCGAAATCAAAGCATGGCTTATACCCGGTCGGGTCTATAGGGATACCCGATCAGGCCCTTCATATATTTTGAAGATTTTTTATCCAAATACATGCTCAATACGTGTGAAATCAAGAGATTACCTGCAATGGAGTCCGGGTTGGCCTGAGCATCAGCCTCGGTCATTGCATACACCCGTGCCTGGGTCCTCCCTTGGTTAACGGACGCAGTGTTGCTAGCCGTGGGTCCGCCCCTTCCTGTGCTGGCCTGAGACGGTCCCGCACGTCCCCTACTAGCCGTAGGTCCTTCAATGGCCCCCGATGGACCGCCTCCATTCAACATTGGGCAAGAGGATTTGAGGTGGCTCGTGCTACCGCATTTGTAACACCGGGGTGGTTCATTGCACTTCCCCGCATGGTTCTTGCCGCAGTTTGCGCACCTTGGTAACCACGTACTCCCTGGTTTGGCCCCTTGCCTTCCTGAGCCTTTATTCCTTTTCGCCGGTGGTGCCGGCGCCCTTAATGAATTGCCACCCCCAGCGTGATGCTTCCGGGAGTGGTCTTGGGGTCCAAAGTTTCCCCATCTTCTCTTCTTCGCCTCCTCTGCGTCCCTCAACTTCCTCTCGTTCCATTGGGCTTCCCATAGGAGCCCCTGATCGACGATTTGGCTAAATGACATGTTGTGATGGTAAGTAGCCCGGTCACGGATGTCCAACTGTAGAGCATCCTAAAAGTGATTGGCCATACGATTTTCATCCAAAGAGTATTCTGGGATGAATCGTGCCAAGTCACGGAACCTCTGTTCCAATTGCCTCACCGAGCAACCATCCTCCTGTTTCAGGTTTGTGTACTCTCTCCTTTTGAGATTGACTTCAAAAGTTGAGTAGTACTGATTATAAAACTCCACCTCGAATTTCTCCCAAGTGGCTTCAACGTGGAACTTCCCTTCCACGCCTTCCCACCACACAGCAGCTACCCCCTCAAGTAGCCTGGTGGCAACCCTCAACTTCACGTCGAGTCCAATTTGCATATCCCTAGAAGCGTCATTCAGCTTCTTGATCCAGTCGGCGGTCTCAGATATGTTGCCCTTGCCATCAAATGACTTGCACCCCAAGGCTCTAGCCTCCTTGAGGTACTTAGAGATACACACCATCGTGTCCCCTCCAAATGCTCCAGATGGAGCACTAGAAGCTCCCCGGCTTCCTTGTCCCATGGCCTGCCTAGCCTGTCTAGCTTGGCGCCGCTGTTCTCTCTTTGCCTTATTCTCGAGGTACCATTCTAGTACCTCACTCATACGGTCATAATGAGGATCATCATCCTCATCTTCTTCCTCAAAGTCCTCCCCGTTGTACGGGGTCTCCTCTTGCTCCGTGCAGCCGTGCTTAGAGCATATGTGAAATCGTCCGGTTCGGTGGCCCAAGATGGGTGCACAGAACTGACACGCGTGCTACCTGTCGTCGGCGTTGTAGAACGCCCACGACCCCAGCCTCGGCCTCCTCCTCGGCTTTGGCCCCGGCCTCTACCCCTAGAGGTCTGTGATTCCGCCCGAGTGGCGTGCCCGATGGCCCCTGGCACATGCCCTGTCGGGTTCCTCCTAGTTATCCTGCGTCCACCCTCCATTTCTGAAAGAAATAAGGAATGAGTCATTAGACTCGTTTCAATGTCAATTGACGGATTAGTACAAAAGACACCACTTGGTCCAACATTATGGCCAACAAACTGTTAAGGGTACCGTCTTAACAATAAGAGGTCAATAACTTGGTTTCCAACGGTTCCTTAAGTACAAAAACTTTTGCTCATGGTTTTATTCAAAACTTTTGAGGATAACCGTATTGAGAGGTTAACTATATGGTTTAGAAATCGATGGCTCTGATGCCACTTAATTGTCACGCCCCGGACCGCATCCGAGCGACGTAGACAACCGCCGTACAACCCGATAAGAACAACAACAGTTCATCCCTATTGAATTGTACAAGGCGTCCGATTGATTCTATTGCCAAACCGATTAGTAAAAACATACAATCAACATCAATATCATAATCAAACAAATGCGGAAATAATAATATGTTTGATACTTAGCCACACGTGGCAAACACGGGCACACAGACCCCCAACTGTTTTAATGAAAACATTGTTCAAAAATCCATGAGCAGTTTATAAATTTCAAAAATACGAATGGAAGCATGAACCACATCTTCCTCCTTGAATGATCACCCTAGGCAAAGGTGCAGGTAGTAGGACTCTAGCCTCAACCTGAAAAATGTGAGGGCCCCCGGAGGGGTGAGTACTCCATAGAAGTATTAGTGACAAGCAGGCTATATGAAGAATAACTAATGTTTCAGACACGAGACCCAAAAATAGGGTGATACATATATATAGATGTCTCTCATCCACCCGATGATACATACTGTATATATACTCGTAAAATACTCAACCCGTAGGTCATTTACCTTAAAGAGTCTTTTAGAGATAAAGTTCTTACCTGACTTTTCTCACTCCTTTCCCGGTTGCCTAGCTCACAAGCTATAGTCTACCTTCGATTCATACTACCGAGTGTTTTAGGATCATTTACCGTCCAATCCACTCAACCCAACCTGGAGTATTTAAGATCATTTACCGTCCAAGGGTACTCGGCCCCACCTGGAGTATTCTGGATCATTTACCGTCCAAGGGTACTCGACTCCACCTGGAGTATTCTGGATCATTTACCGTCCAAGGATACTCGACCCCACCTGGAGTATTCTGGATCATTTACCGTCCAAGGGTACTTGACCCCACCTGGAGTATTCTGGATCATTTACCGTCCAAGGGTACTTGATATGCACTAATTAGTAGTGCATAAATGTATATTTTTATGTTTGATTTATGTGTATTGTTTATCATTTTATTTAGTTTGCAAACATTTGTGTGATTTTAGTTGTAATTGTATTTTAATCCTCATTTGTATGTTGTAAAGTAGAATTAGGAATTATGGTGTTGAAAAGGATGACTTTGAAGTGAAGAAAAAGGAGGTTTTGACTGCCCAGGAGTGAAACCCGACCGGGTAGAAACCCCCACCCGATCGGGTATGATTTAACAGACGAAATTGTCAAGAAAGTCACTGGACCCGGTCGGGTCCCCTACTTGACCCGGTCGGGTCAGATGTGACCCGGGACAAAACGACGTGCGAAGATCACCAGAACGTGGCAGATTATCTGATTTTGACCGGACCCGGTCGGGTAAGTACTTGACCCGGTCGGGTACCCGGCCAAAGGTGTTGAAAAACACCTATAAATAGCACACTTTTTCTTCTCTAAAAATCATCCCTTCTTCCATACTCTTTAGCTCAGTTTAGAATAGCATTTCTTTATATTTTTCTAGCTATGTTTAGTCTTCAAATGAGGAGCTAAACTTCCATTCTTGGTGTTGCTCTTGAAGCTTGTTGATTATTAAAGTTGTGAGTTATTTTCTTAACTTCTTTCCTTGAATATTAATTAACAGTTCTTTCCTTAATACCATCTCTATATTAATGTTGGGGAGTGTTGCTAAGATGACGATTAGTTAACATCTCGACATTAGTTAGAGTGGTATTTTCTTCCTCTATATTAATATTGGGGAGTGTTGCTAAGATGACAATTAGTTAACATCTTGATATTAATTATAGTAGGATTCGTTTTCTTTAATAATATTCTTCCTTGAATATTAATTAATCCCTACTCATATTTCATATTAATATTTTGAACATTACTTAAAGGATCAACTAGTTTTGTTTCATATATTAATTATTACTAGAAACGATCAACGAACCGATGGTTAATCGTTGATAGTTTCACAAGTAAGTAACTTCGGTTTATTAATGCACGGTCGTGGTTAATAAACTTAAGAAGGATTAATTTTGTTGGTTAAACCGAAACCGTTGTGTTGAAGTTATCAATCTCAATTGATTTCATCAAGGAGTTAGAAAGATTAAATGCTACTATTAAATCGGTGTAAGGCGTTGTTCTATATTTGATTAATAGTAAGGGTTATTAATGGACGGTCGTTGTTAATAACTACCCTCGATGAAGTGGATATACTCCCCGATTGAGTATTCGAGAGGGAATAAGTTATAGATATAACAATGATCGACTAAAATATATCGACAAGTGGAAAGTAGCAATGTCAAGTCCTTTTTATCTTTGAATTAAACACATATAGGTTGTTCATCTTAGTTTCTTAATTGAACTAAATCACTCAAAAACCAAAATCCCCCTTTTAATTACCAGTTTCATAAAAAGAGAATTATTTTTTTCCCTGTGGATACGAACTCTACTACACTATACTACGTATAAGTGTTAGTATTGAAATTTATTTTGACGCACTTTGACAGAGTGCTCGTCAAATTTGGCGCCGTTGCCGGGGAAAGGCAATTATTTTTCTTTTTATTTTATCTCATAAAAATCAAAACAAAAAAAAATATAAAAAAAATTATTAAAAAAAAAATCTTGCTCTTCTATTTTCTGAGCTTATATGAGAAAATGGATAACAACACATCATCGCTAGAGAGTCAAATTTCTAGCTTAACATTTTTAGTAAAGAAGTTTCTCTTATGCTCAAACGTTCAAGATACCAAGGCCTACAAGAGTTGCATGTCACAAAGGCATCTTACGGATTTTTGCCCCAAGCTTCAAGAAGAATACTTTAAACAGAGTGATGATGTTGTTTTCCAAGAGAGGTATGATTCATTCTCCAACACATATAATCCATACTCAAGTTCTTATTCCAGCATGTCCACTGAAGACATGATCCGAGCTCTCACTATCAATGTGACAAAAATGCAACAAGATATGTCGCAATACCCGCAAGAAATAGTGCTCAAAGAACTGAACTTGGAGAATCAATTGAAACAAGTGCCAAACATTGTGAACCACATTGGCGGGGAGGAAGAAGAAGAGGAGCTTACGGAGGGAGCTCAACCAGAGGAGGAGAAACTTCAAAACTCAACTCCATCATCGGCCATTCCTGAGAACATGCCACCATTTCCTGAGGCTCTAAGGGAAACAGAAAGGGTAGAGAAGGACGAAGATGAAATCCTCAGCAAATGTGAGGATAATTCAAATGCACTTTTCGCGGTTGCAAATAAACCGAGAGAATATCTTTTGGATTTCTTTTCATTCACCAATATGCAGGAAATGACAGTGGAGTTAAGTAAACATTTGATACCCCCTCAATCCCCAGTCTATCCTCTAACAAATCCTAACCAGGATATGGCTAACCTTTCATTCCTTTAACTATGGACAATGCCTAGCCCTATAGTCATATAACAATCCTTGGGATCCAACGTGGGCGGGTCCCACCTGAACGGCCCACGTTAACCCACTCAAAACTGCCCGTTTTGAGCATAAACCAGTACTCGGTCGAGTATCTACCCATACTCGGTCGAGTACAGGAGGCAGTAGCCCACAAAGCTGATTTTCAATGTATACTCGATCGAGTACCTACCCATACTCGATCGGGTATAGGAGGCAGTAGCTTCCTGGGCAATCTTTCAACAAATACCCGGTCGGGTATGTGTCAATACCCGGTCGGGTATGGCAATTAACTTGGCGGTCAAAGCCCGTTTGACCACCCAAACGGAGTCCGATTAACGTGAAATTTTATACACATATACTTCTTGACATCCTTGACCCAAAAATACCATTTTGGATCCATGGAACATCACACATAATAAGTTATCACATTTTTTTATCACCAAACCTACATAACATGCTTTTCAACTATGTTTTATGTATAATCATGGTATAAGCAAATACTTGATTATTCTTAATCATTACATAAACCATATTTTTGATTAGTTTAGGTAATCTCATGCCTCACGCAAAAGTTATAAAGCATAAAGCCGTCTTCTCACCTTAATGAGGCTTATGAAGTTCTAGCCTTCCCGATTTAGCTCCGGCGAAACTCCGACGAACTTCAACGAACTCCGACGACAACTCCGGCGACCCTTTCAACTCTGTGAAAGTTCCTTGAATACCTTAGACAAGTTACTAACAAGGTTTTATCATCATAAAACCCATAGTAATACAAATAACCTCAAAAAGGTTATTTTCCGGCGAACCAGTCACTTTGACTTCTAAGTCCGTTCTTGGACTTAGAACTACCTTCCAACCCCTTATTCTACACTTCCAAGCATGTAGAACAATACTAGGGTTTGAAATATGATTGAATAATAATATAAGAGGATTGAAGAAGAAGGAATGAGATTAATGTAGTCATTACCTTGTCAAACACAAGTTTTCCTCTCCAAAGTCAACTTTTCTCTTCTCTTTTCCCCTCCTTCTTCCTCCTTAGCTCCAGTTCGTGAATGGTGGATGTTGTGAGGTGTTTGAAGAGCTTCTATCTCAAGGATGAATGGGTTGGACGAGCTGGAGAGTTAGGTCGATGATTGAGAATGCCTTTTTGGCATTTCTCCAAAATAATGTCAAAGGTGAGGTCCACCTTCCCATTGATTGGTCTTCCAATCAATTCCTCATTGCTCCTCCAGGTTATGTGCGGCTCCCCTTGACATTTTCAGCACCAAATTCGTGGGGTGGCCCCCACTCATGTGGGAGGTCATCCCTTTATGTCCCCAAGTGTACATTCAGCCCCAAAAGTTGTATTTTCCGGACTGCTTTAATTATATTTTATTTTATCGGGTCAAATAAAATATAACACACGTTCCCAATCCTTATTGGACCTTAGAATCAAAATGCAATCCCCAACTTTAATTTAGAAGTTTCCGAAATCCCTTTTTGGTCTGTTATCTGATAAATTTCCGATACCGATAATTTGGCCCCGTTTGACCAACCGGTCAACTCTATGCCATTGCCATGGCCCAATTAGGATACCCACCACCATATTCATATTATCTAGTCCAAGATTAATATAATATGTGGTCCCGATAATATCGGGCGGCCCCACATCCGGTGTGGGCCCCACGTGAATTTTACTATTCATGTAATAGAAATGATAAAAATTTACAATCACGTAAAAATGCTTTTATACATTTCTCAGAGTTCAATACATGATTAGATAAAGTACAAATACTTGGGGGCGGTGTTACAAAAAGCCACTGGCAGCTGAAAAACGAAAAACCCGTCCGGGTTTTCGAAAAACCCGATCGGGTAAATGGGGTTTTAACCCAATCTTATCCCAAAATCAATTCAGGTCAACCCCCATCTTCCCCAACTTTCAAAATAAACTTCCCCAAGACTCATAGCTACAAAATTCCCTCTTCCAAAACATCGCAATCCATCACAAAAAAAAAACAAAATGAACCAATAAAAAAATCTCAACCTCATCAATCACATACTATTAAAACCCAATTACCCCTACAAATCCCCGAAACCCGAAAAACTAGCCAAAGAAAAAAACCTCAAATCCCAATTTCCCTAGAAGGAATTCACGGCTACCAAGGCGATGATGGTGGCGGGAAGCACTAGGGACAGTGCTCGGACTAAGTAGGAGGGAGTGACTTATTTGGTATGTACTCATTCATTTTCTACCTTATAACTTGCATTATTTTCTTCTTAAAAAAAAGAGAAACAAAAAAAAGAAAATAAAATGAGAGGCTAGGATGAAAACCTGAAAAGGCTCTTAGGTAGAATGAGAGAATGAGAGGAAATTTTCTCTGAGTTTATACAAGAACTCATTTCACTTGGGAGTTTTTGGGATACAATCAATGAAAAGAACATTTGTTCTTGAAGATCATGAAGACCCTCTTTTCTTTGTACTTTGGGGATGGATGAACAAAGTGAACATTTATTCCTTTACATTGATCTGTTCAATGGGATGTGGACTGTTACATTGAGTTTTACTCGAGGACGAGTAATAGCCTAATTAGGGAAGAGTTTGATAGTATAGAATTATGTTTGTTTATGTGTATAATTTTAACTAGTTTTATTTGTTGTTGTTTGGGAAATTACACACTTTAGGTGTAATACTTTATTTTTGTATTTGATTGTAATTTGTTTAGATTGGGAGTTTTCTGAGCTTAAACTAGGTAAAGATCATCAAAAGGATCCTGTAAAGGTCAAAGAAAATGCAAGGGAACAACAAAAAGTGAAAATTTGGAGAAAAAAGTCAAAAACCCGGTCGGGTAAAACAAAAACCCGATCGGGTTTGACTTGACCCGAAGATCAAATATGCTTTGGAGGCAATTAAATGTGCAGGGCGAAGATTTAGCAAAAATTTGTCTTTTACCCGATCAGGTAAATCAAAAACCCACCGGGTAGATGGGACTAATGAAGATTCTGGGCAATTACTCAGGAAACCCGATCAGGTTTCTGAAAAACCCAATCGGGTAAATGACCCTACCACCTCCAAACACCTATAAATACACCCCTTTTCCTTCCCATTTGATTACCAAATCACATATACTTTTAAGCTCAGTCTAGATAAGTTCTTTCTTTATATTTTCATCATGTGTAGTCTCCAAATGAGAAGCTAAACTCTTCCATCTTGGTTTTGCTACGTTGAAGCTTAATGAATTGTAAGTTGTGAGTTATTTTTCTTTAATCTTCTTCCTTGAATATTAATTCTTCCCTTAATCTATCTCTATATTAATGTTGGGGAGTGTTGCTAAGATGACAATTAGTTAACATATCGACATTAATTATAGTAGCGTTTATTTTCTTTAATAATCTTCCTTGAATATTAACTAATTCTTATTCATATTTCATATTAATATTTTGAACATTACTTAAGATATCAACTAGTTTTGTTTCATATATTAATTATTACTAGAATCAATCGATTAATACGCTTGTTATTAATTCGGTTTTTTCAATGGTAGTAAACTTGGATTATTAATGCATGCGTCTCATGGTTAATAATCTAAGGGGAATTAATTATATTGATTAAACCAATAAACCGCTTGTGTTGAGGTTATCAATCTCAATCGTTTTCATCTTAAGTTTATTGCTACTATCGGGTTAATATACGACGCATATTCTATATTGACTTGGTAGTAAGGTTTATTAATGAACGCGTCTCGTTATTTAGAACTACCCTCTATGAAATGGAGATACTCCTCGATTGAGTATTTGAGAGGAAGATAGTTAAAGATATAACCGGAATCGACGAACATTTCATTAAGTGGATAAAAGCAAAACCAAATCTTCACCTATATTGAATTAAACTCATATAAGTCGTTCATCTTGATATTTAATTAATTAAAATCAAACACACCTAAGACCCCCTTTGTTACTAATTTATTAAGAAGAAAAATATTCTTTTCCCTGTGGATACGAACCTTACTTCGTTATACTATGTATAATCGTTGTATTGATTTATTATTTTGATGCACATCATGACAAAGTGCTCGTCATGCTTCCACATGGTTTCCGTGAGTTTCACACTTCTCTAATAAACTCCACATCATTCTAAAACATTGATTACTTCTCTACACACAAATATAGAATGCTAGATAACTCTGCAATATTCTAAAATTCTCATGAATTTCTCCATTAACAAGGAAATTGAACACATTCTCGAGAATGATTTGATCTTTTTGTTGCAATAATGTGATAACACATATGTTTATTTCAATACTTTATTTCTCACTATAACCACAAAAAGCCAACCCTTGGTCATTAAAGTTTTAATACGATACACACTTGCATTCACATGGGTGTGGTATGTTGTAGCCAATACTAATATTATTCTTAGGGACACGATTCCTGAAACATTTTGCCTTTTGTTTTAACACATCATCTAAAATTGACCTTAATCAGTAATTTTCTCATAAAAGAAGGAGGAACATTAATTATATCATAAGTTGCAGTACTAATAGTTTTGGCTGAAAGCAGGGGCGCTTGCCCCTCTATGCCCCCAGCTCCTCCACTGTTTACAGCGGTCAGGCTTGCTGCGGACGAAGCGGTGGTGGCCTAGCAACAGAAGACGGTGATGACATTCTGAGGACGGCGACAACCTACGACTTCAGATCCATCCTTGATTACAGCGATGAGGTACAAGGGTCGGCCCAGGGTTCGTTTTGACAGCGGCGACGACATGGCTAAGGACGACGATGAGCACTGGATCTACATCCAGAAGTCCGACACAAGATCTATTTATTCCATTGCGAACCAATGTCATGGAAAATGATTGGGATGATGTGCGAAAGTTGTGAGACGCCTAGAAGCTTGAGGCCGGACTGGGTCAGCGATGGAGCAAGACCGGTATGGGGGTGCCAGTGATGTAGAGGGGGCTTGGAAGGTGGGTGGGGGCTGTGGAGGTGACTGGAGGCAGGGAGGGGTTGGGGAGTTGAGTCAGGGATGGGGCGGTGGTCAACGGTTGTGTATGGTTCATAGTATAAATTTGTTATTATGCATGTTTGTCGTTTGCACTATTGATTAGTTTTTATTATTTGTTGTGGAAATCACACACTTTTGATGTAATACTTTATTTTTCCAAAATAGTTGTAATGAGTTAATTCTCTAAATAGGACTAAAACCATAAAGAAATGCACAAATAGGTCTTCCATGTTTCATAGGACTAAAAATGTACCCACTTTACAATATTACCCTTAAACTGCCGCAACTCCTGCCAACGTTATTGCCACAACTTCATATGCCACTGCCACTTCCGGCGTCACCACGCCCGACACCATCCTTGCCATCACTTCCGGCACCACTGTCAGTACCACTGCAAGTTTTGATCATCGAAAATGAAAAAAACATTTAATTGGCATATTCTTTCAATATATTTGACATTTTGTCGAAGAATATAATACTTTTTTGCCATGTAGCTGGCAATACATTCATATCGATGTAAAAATATAAGTTTTTCTGCCATAAATATATAAATTGCAAAGTTTAGGAGTGAACTTTGAAGAGCCGGCCCTAGGGGAAACCCTAGGCGGTCATCCCCAATCTCCTTCAAGATATGACTTTTTAGCCTTTTCTTCTTCAATCAGCAAAAAGTTTTGAAAGATGGTGACATCCTCTATGCAGTGAAAGATCGAATCAAAGATTTTTTTATGCTTCCTCTCTTTTTTAATTTCTATTTTTGAGGATTTTGATCCGGCTTTTCCATTGGCCGGGAATTTTGTCTGTTTCATGTGAGCATGCGGTATGTTATTCTCCTAGTAATGTCTAGAGACCGTGTGTTTCTAATCACTGTGATTGATGTGGTGAGTGTTCCTTGTTCGTGGTTGGTAAACCTTTTTCAACCTTGTTTTTCTGATGCTTCAATTACTCGTCCACCACCTGAACCACTGCCTTGCTCTAGGAAGAAGAAAACGCTCAGTTGTATCTCCTTTTCCGTGACTGGTCAAATTGATGATTCAAAACAATTTTGCTCAACTGATTTTTCTTTGTTGGTGGCTGGTCAAACCAATTCTTCATTTCCGGTGGTTGGTGAAGCCGGATCTTTTAGATGTAATTTTTTATTCTCTTTGGAGCAGCAAGGCTGTAAGACTAGACTACATTATTGTTGGGTTAGCGATCTGGAAGGATTCACTAGATCTTTTATGTTCTATGTTTCATCCCGTTGTAGTCTTAGGCTATTCATTTTCTTGTATCTTTGCTATCTTTTAATAATAAATTAATTATTTGATTAAAAAAAAGGATATTACATGAAATTGCCAGAAGTTTTGGGAAAAAATGAACCCATAATCCAAAATCAGGAAAACTAGATTTGTTTTTGAAATCGGAAAAATAATGAAATCAGAAAGCATAACTACGAAATCGATGCCCTAAAATCAGAAATATCGATTTTATAACTCAGATAATTGAATGAACTAAAACAATTTTACCAAAAAACAATAAAATTGGTGAATAATTTGATTTTTCAAAGGCAAAACAGAGGAGGAGGAGAAGAGAAGAGATAAGAAGAAGAAGAAAACCTCAAAGAAATCTGGAAATCAGGCAAGAATGGAAACATGAAACGATGATGGTGGGAGTAGAGATGACGGAAAATAGATATGACGAGATAGGAGGCACATAGCCGACGACAATGAAAAATAGTTGGAGTGGCATGGACGCTTGGTGATTGCGAAGAAGAAGAAACAACTTCCCTTGTCAGTTGCAAGAGAAGAATTGTTGTGAGAGATGGGTTACGTAAAAACTTTAGGGTTTATGTATTATTATATATAGGAACATACTAGTAATCCAGAGTGTTATTTAGGGAATTAAAAACTTTTAGTCTTATTTAGGATATTATGTTTAGTTTTAATCCTACATGGGACAATTACGAGTATTCTGAGCTTAACTGCTTAAAACGGACCGAGATCATCCAAAGGATCAAGAATGAACCTTAAAAAGATCAATAAAAAGGTGCAAATGTTCAAGACAAAAAGAAGATTTAAAAAATTGTTCATATACCCGGTCAGGTATAGTATATGTAATACCTGACATATATTGATTGGGTGCCTCATTTATTTGGTCGGTTATCGAGTCTTCACCTGAGACCAGAAAACAGACCCGATTCCTGCCCGACAGTACCAGACATGGTTCCGGACCTTGCAAAAGATTGCAAAAGAAAATATAATATCAAATATATATGAATATCTTCGTATGTCGATTCATGTTGGTATCCTAATAAACCAACACAAATAATTTATTATGAAATCAAATACAAACTATGTTTAATTTACTAAGCTACTGTTGAAGTATTTATCCCATAGCGGAAAGATATAAAATAATAAAACACTATATAAGGTTTTGAGCTACTCCACTACAAAAAAATTCACATGTAGTCACGGACTTAGTCACGGACCGTAGTGTAAAAAGTCCGTGACTAACACTTTTAGTCACGGACGAAGTCCGTGACTAGTTCAGTGACTAATTCCGCGTGACTAGAACGTAGTCACGGAACATTGGCCGTGACTAGGTGTAGTCACGGATTAGTCACGGACGTCGATTCGTGACTACATCTTGACCGGAATTAGCCCTCCGGCACGTTAGTCACGGACCGGATCCGTGACTACTTCTAATTTAAATTTTTTATGTTAGTCACGGACACGAGCCGTGACTAAGTTTAATTTATTTTTTTTTTTGTGGTAGTCACGGACGTATCCGTGACTATGTTAAATTTAAAAAAATTGAATTTATTCCGGATAAAATGTAGTCACGGATCTGGTCTGTGACTAATTTTTTTTGTTTTTTTTAAAAAAAATCGATTTTAAATAAAAAATAAAAAAATGAAAATTGAATTTATTCCGGATTAAAAAGTAGTCACGAATTTAGTCCGTGACTAATGTTTTTGATTTAAAAAAAACAATTTTAAATAAATAAAAATAAAAAATTATTTTAATTTTATTTTAAAGCAATTAGAATAAAAATAAATTCCAAACAATCTTAAACATAAAAAATGTTATTACAGACAGAATTATAAAAACAAAATCCATACAATGTCAAACAATATTATGTAATTACATGCCCGTACGTCGGACTCCATTGTGATAAAAATTAGAATCATCATAATCATATGCATCATCATTATCATCATAGTCACGATGATGATCCTCTTCTGCATCCATGATGTCCAAGGGTCGGGAACTTCCTCGGCTACCTCGGTTGCCTCCTCGATTGCCTCCTCGGTTGCTTCCTCGGTTGCTTCCTCGGTTGCCTCCTCGGTTGCCTCCACCGGATGACTGAAACTGATTGAGCATATCAGACGACAGAGATCCGAATATCGACCCTATTGCAGGCATGGCACCATAACCGGAGTTAGAGTGGTAACCCATACTACCCATGTGCGGAACCTGAGGAGTCTGCTCAACGTGCATCATGTACGGCCGAGGAAGAGGCTGAGGCGGAGGCTGATATCCAGCAAGGATCCGTTCCATTGCTTCCAGCCGGGCCCTCGTTTCTTCATCATTCTTCCGTTGATGTTCAAATGCCCGCTGCTGCTCCTCCAATTCTCGCTGCAATTGGGCAATGCGTGGATCCTCTCCTCGCCTAGATCGAGAAGATGATGAAGCTCCGCTGCCGCTGCGATCGTACAAAATACGTTGCCCCTCAGCCCCGAGGCATGGAAGCCGACCCTTGTACACCCCTGCTGCCTCGAGGATGGCATCATCTTCCACATCAGAATCGATGTCATCTTCTTGAGTCAAGCCTAGTTCCGCCCGCTTCTTTTCAACATTTGAGTTATACTTTGTCTACAAACATTTAAAAAAATTATTCAAATGATATTTACTTCAATTTGAAATAAGGCTAAAGGGTCAAATAGGCCCCTGTACCTTTCCAAATTGTTCAATTTGCCCCCCGAACTAAAAAAAGCTCCAATTGGCACCCTAAACTCCATAAAAAGATTCAAATTTTACTTTTTGCAGGTCACAAGCCGGTCACCGCCACATCACCCGGTAGGGTTCCAACTTAGGGGGTCAAATAAGCCCCTGAACCCGACTGAAATGTTCAATTTACCCCCTCAACCCTTAAAATTTTTTTGACATTTTTTAGGGTTGAGGGGGTAAATTGAACGATTCGATCAGGTTCAAGAGCTTATTTGACCCCCTAAGTTGCTACGTCACATGCACAGTTGGCACCCTACCGGGTGACGTGGCGGTGACCGGGTTGAAACCTGCAAAAAGTGAAATTTGAATATTTTTATCGAGTTCAGGGTGCCAATTGGAGCTTTTTTGGGTTGAGGGGGCAAATTGAGCAATCCGAAAGGGTACAAGGACCTATTTGACCCTTTAGCCTTGAAATAATAGTATTGATGTTACATACTTCGATTTCAGCAAGGCGGGGTGGTAGATTGGCTTGCGACTCAACACCGTTCTTCGTCCAACAGTGTTTGATTACCTTGAGGATAGAGACCCTCTTCTTTTGAGGCCCCGCCTACAAGGTTAGAAAAAGGTTTAAATAAATGTAAAAAAATAAAAGGTTAAAATGGTGTAGGTTTATTTGAATAAGACTTACAAGAGCTTCTTTATGTTTACTTTGGGGTTTGCGGCCTCCGTGCCATTGTGTCGTCAATGCCTTCTCGGACATCCGATTTTTCTTCCCGGCTTCGCTTCTAGCCAAGAAAGTCGGATCCGAAGACCAGTGGCGGACGAGGTTTTCCCATACCTCATCCGAACACCATTGAGGCCTTACCCCACTGGCTCGGGCACGCTTAAAAGTGGGACGAAGCCAGTTTGAAACTCTGGCATTGTACGCCATTAGAATAGCGGGGCCTTGTTCTTTAGTCCAGCGAAACCGGGCCTTTATTAAAAAAATAAATTAACTTATCATGTGTCAAATTTTAGGTTACATCAATGAAGAAAATTTGATTTTTACCTTGAACAAGTTCCACCAAAGTTCACGGACCTTGGGGTCAACATCCGTGTACGTAGCCCAGTTGCCAAGAAAGTGTCCACCAATTATGATTTTGATTTGGTTGAGCACATCTTGATCGCTTCAAAAAATTAATATTTTTTTATAGTTAGATTATTTGACATTAGATAAAATTATTTGACATTAGATAAAGTTCATAGTTACTTACTTAGCAACCATGTGAGGTGTCACCCATTCCGAATCTTCATTGTTGCGCTCGGCTTGGGTTAAGGGCGCATAGTTCGGGCGAGCACGGGATGTGGATTGTTCATTGCTCATCTAAAATAATTGATTAATGAGGAGTATTAATTTACATTTTCAAATAATTGTGTAAATATAATAGAAGATCAAATTTTGATTGAAATCTTAAATAGGTTTTCATATTTAAATTTATAAAAAAAAAATTAAATAAAGGCAGTTTTTAAAAAGCAGTTTTTATTAAGCAGTTTTTTATAAAGCAGTTTTTTGTAAAACAGTTTTTTATAAAACAGTTTTTTATAAAACAGTTTTTTATAAAAGAGTTTTTTATAAAAGAGTTTTTTATAAAACAGTTTTTTATAAAACAGTTTTTTATAAAACAGTTTTTTATAAACAGTTTTTTATAAAACAGTTTTTTATAAAACAGTTTTTTATAAAACAGTTTTTTATAAAACAGTATTTTATAAAACAGTTTTTTATAAACTGTTTTTCATAAACTGTTTTTGATAAACAGTTTTTTAAGAACTGTTTTTTAAGAACTGTTTTTTATGTCTTCCTCAACATTTTATAATTATTAACATGTTAAACTTTTTTGGAAGTTTAACATGAGGGGGTATTTTTTTAATTACTTCGGGAAACTTTTTAATTAAAACGGTTTATTTATTAAACAGTGTTTTTTCAGTGTATATTTTATTTTAAATTTGAGAAAACTGTTTTTTAATGTCTAACTTAATATTTTATAATTAACATGTTAAACGTTTTTGGAGGTTTAACACGAGGGGGTATTTCTTTAATTATTTGGGAATATAATGTAATTAGGCATACATATTAATTAAACTAACTCATGTTCTTTAATTCATAAGTCCGAAATTAAAAAAGATAATGTTTAATCATGCATGTTTAACCTACAATGAAATCTTATTTAGGCATACATATTAATTAAACTTATACACAACAAATATAGGCATGCCAATTAAACATATATACAAACTAAATCATGTTATATTGAGCATATAGAACATGTAATAAACTGAATCATGCCAATTATATTGAGCATATAGAATATGTAATTAAACTTATACACAACAAATGTAGGCATGCCAATTAAACATATATACAAACTAAATCATGTTATATTGAGCATATAGAACATGTAATAAACTGAACATATTAACATGTATTTCGAAAAAACGTGTGCTTATAACATGTATTTCAAAAAACGTGTGCTTCTAATATTAATTAATAACATGCATACAAAAATGAATTTAATAACATGTACAGAAAACAAGTATTTCGAAAACTAAATTATATTTCAATTCTAAAATTAAAGCAATATTATAAACTAAATGAAATTATATTTCGAAATCATATTACTCCACATGCATCAATTTGAGATACTAACTAAAATCAAATTATAACATGTACTGAAATCAAATTACATATATATAAATCAATTTGAGCATATTAACTAAATCATATTAAACAATTTGAGAATAATGGTAACACATTTATCGTAACATGCATTTTTAAAATAAAAATCAAATACTAAAAATAAGAATTAAAGGTAAATAAAATTTAGAATACATAACCTTTATGAAAAAGGAAGGAGGCGGCCGACAGTGGCAGAAGACGATGGCAGCGAACGGCGGCGGCGAACGGCGGCAGCGAACGGCGGCAGCGAACGGCGGCAGCGAACGGTGGCAGCGAACGGTTGAAGGCGGAGTTGGAGGTTGAGATCGGTGGAGTGTAGAAGAGTTAGGGAGAAAGAGGTAGGGTTTTGGGTTGGAGAGGATGCGGAATGAAAAATCAGCTAAGTGTTGATTTTATATGAAGGCGTAGTCACGGACCTAGTCACGGATAAATCCGTGACTAGCCGTCGTAAATAACGAAGTCAGACGCGCGGCAGACGAGGTGTCAGGGCCGCCTTTGACCGCCTTAGTCACGGACCTGTCCGATTTTTGAATTATTCACGGATCTAGTCACGGACGGATCCGTGACTAATTACTTTCCATCCGTTCACCTCGCGCAGTCCGGCGTCAGACGACGGTGGAATAAATTCCACTTTATTATATTCGATTTTTGAGTATAAATAGATGATGCCCGGTCCAATGTTTGTGAAAAAAATGGCTAATCGAGAACCAATTGACTGGGATTCGATGTGCAGAGCTATGAAATGACTCTAACTAATTACACAGCTTATGGAGCCGAAAACCGTTAAAGCATACCAGAGAATCACGGAGTTGATGGCTAGACCCCTTGAAAGTTTTGACGACTATAAAGATGAGGAATCCAACTCACTCGGCAAGTCAAAAGCAAACAACTTGTGTCGGATGCTTCAACGTGCAGAAGAATGTTCGGAGTATATGGATCCGATCAACGAAGAAGCTGAAAGGAAAATTAACGAGCTGTTGGCTAGACCTCTTGAAAGTTTTGATATTGATGAATAATTTTGTATTTGTTTGTTTGGTTATTATGATAAATGATTAATGTTTCGTTAGTTGATTGTGATAAAAAATTTGTGCATTTCGTACTTATCTTTTACGGAGTAATAATGATGAAGAAAAAAATCAAATATTGTTGGACTACAATAATAATGAAGAAAAGAGCACAAATATTCGAACTCAAAAAAATTGTAATACAACAATACAATTAGTCACTATCAGAGTCATTATTTTCTACATATACAACATCTTCTTCTGTATCAGAACCGTCTATCCATTCTCCTTCTTCCTGATAATGAGCATTTTGTTGTTCTTCATGCATTTCAACAATTTCGCGCTCAGATGGAATTGTTAGGTTCGGAAGGTGTGTTTCTGGCATGACTTCAACACTTCCCCCATTTGGATCACTTAGCTGAATGTGCTGGTTGACCGTCTCAACAATCGGTGGAGGTTGGAAAAAATGTTGCTGAAAAGCATCTAAATTAACGTCATTGTGTTGAGTTTGTGATACAATTTTGCTCGGACGGACAGTACATGCACACACCCAAGGATTCTGTGTCCGCCTGGTTGAAGGGTATTCTGTATAATAAATCTGGGCTGCTTGTTGAGTAAGTATAAAAGGCTCATTTTTCGTATACACGCGAGAGTGGTTGACGTCAATCATATTATACTTTGAATTTTTTCGCACACCACGTGTTGGATCAATCCATTTGCAGCGGAACAAAATGCATGTAAACTTTTTCCCAACAGAAGGCATTTCCAGTTCGAGAATCTCGTGCAAGACACCAAAAAAATTGGTTTCCGAGTTATCATAACCGATTGTTGGGACGCATAACCCGCTGTTCATTGTTGGTCGGCCCTGTCCGTAAGCGACTGTGTGATAGGTGTAACCGTTTATCACATATGACCGTCAAACTAACAAAGGGTCCACAATCCCACGGTTATTATCTGTAAATTAAAACACGATA
Organism: Cuscuta europaea; assembly: GCA_945859875.1. Lineage (NCBI taxonomy): Eukaryota > Viridiplantae > Streptophyta > Magnoliopsida > Solanales > Convolvulaceae > Cuscuta > Cuscuta europaea. The sequence continues at coordinate 3,021,950 of CAMAPE010000053.1, forward strand.
ACATTGGGTAATTATTAAATATTATTAATTAATAACATATATAATTAATGTGTGTGTATGTATGTATACCTGATGCTTGTACCACGGTATAAAATGAGAGTCCACCAATGCATCAATTTCATTGTCAGGGAATGTTGAGTACTCCGCTCTAAATTCACTGTGAAGTCAAACATGAAAATATTATAAATCAACTACCTTAATTGTATATATATTACAAAGATAACTACAAATTTAACTTACTGATAAAACAGTAAGATTTCTGGACAATTAATGAGCATATAAGTATGCGCAATTTGTAATTCTTTTCCCACGATGTATCGGTTTGTCCAAGCTCCTTTACCTCTACCTGGGTAATTGAAAATGGAAACTACATTTTCATATAAATCCTCGCCAATGTCATCGTTTCGGGCAGGTCTCTTTCTTCTAGTGATGACTTCACGCTCAAAATAAAAAGATGAGAACGTTGGGATTTCTTGTTGAAGATATGCTTGACAAATTGAAGCCTCAACGTGTGCCTTGTTGGTCACTTTCTTTTTCAACTCTCCAAGAATACTGCAAAGTAAAATAAAAGTGGTACACCGATTAATGTTGTTATGAAATAAATATTCAAAGATAAATGAAATTGTGACTAACCTTTCAAATCTGTACATCCAGCGATAGAAGACGGGTCCACCATTTAAAGCCTCATACGGAAGATGTATTACAAGATGTTCCATTCCATCGAAAAACGATGGAGGCATTATCTTTTCCAAATTACACATCAGCATGGGAACAGACTCTTCTAGTCTACGGAGGGATGCTGCATCCAAAACGCTTGAGCATATCGACTGAAACAACAAACTGATCTCAGTAATGCAGGACCATACGTGTTCAGGAAGCATCTCTTTCAATGCAATTGGGAGAAGTCTTTGCATGATTACATGACAATCGTGAGTTTTCATGCTCGACGTCGTTGCAAGTTTGTCCATGTCCACGCATCTGGACAAGTTGGAGCAGTAGCCATCTGGAAACTTCAGAGACACAAGCCATTGTAATATTGATTCTTTTTGTGCTTGTGTGACTTGGTAGACTGCTTTTGGAATATTGTTGCCCTGATATTCTAGATCAACAGATAGTTCGGGCCTATCACACCAAATAGTCATATCTTTTCGAGATGCAAGACCGTCTTTAGTTTTACCTTTGAAATCCATCTCATTTCAGCAGGGTCTCCCCACGCACTCATCTCTGCAGGGACGTTACGAGACGAACCTACCGTTTGTGTTAAAACAGATGGATCCAAAGGTTCGCCATGAGAAGTCCAATTGTAATAATTGGGAAGGAAACCTCCGCGTACAAATCCCACCCAACTTCGTCTGGGTGTTTAAATTTGAGATTTTTACACTTTGAACATGAACATCTGATATTATCACCACTCATATAAGCCGGGTGTTCAAGTGCGAATTTAATAAACTCCTCAACTCCTTCAAGAAAATTTGATTGCATTCCGTACAATACCGCATGTTTATCATACATCCAAATTCTATTTTGTCTATACATTATGCCTGAATATTATAATAAAAAAATTATACAGGTTAAAAACTCTAAATTATAAACATTACCAACATATTATATGTGGAGTATTATTAATATATTAAAATTAACTAATTCCCTAAAATTCCCTTAAAATTAACTAACTTCCTTAAATTTCACTAAATTTCACCAAAATTCCCTTAAAATTAACTAATTCCCTAAAATTCTCTTAAAATTAACTAATTCCCTAAAATTCCCTTAAAATTAACTAATTCCCTTAAAATTAACTAGTTTACTTAAATTTCACTAAAATTCACTAAAATTTCCTTAAAATTAACTAATTCCCTAAAATTCCCTTAAAATTAACTAATTCCCTTAAAATTAACTAGTTTCCTTAAATTTCACTAAAATTCACTAAAATTCCCTTAAAATTAACTAATTCCCTTAAATTTCACTAAATTTCACTAAAATTTCCTTAAAATTAACTAATTCCCTAAAATTCCCTTAAAATTAACTAATTCCATTAAAATTAACTAGTTTCCTTAAATTTCACTAAAATTCACTTAAAATTAACTAATTCCCTAAAATTCCCTTAAAATTAACTAGTTTCCTTAAACTTCACTAAAATTCACTTAAAATTAACTAATTCCTTAAAATTCCCTTAAAATTAACTAATTCCCTTAAAATTAACTAATTGCCTAAAATTTCACTAAAATTCACTAAAATTCACTAAAATTCCATTAAAATTAACTAACGTCCAATAATTAATATTATTAAACTATAAACATGCACAATACGTTAATGGCATTAATTTAATCCACAATACTAAAATTATCAACATCTTAATCTTATTAATAATGCACATTTAACACTTTACTAAATTAAATAATATGAGCAAATCCAATAATTTGAGCATATATATATAATAAACACATTTAAATTAAATTAACTAACCCTAATTTAAATCATTATTAATCCTAAATTAGGCCGCCTTAATTAACAATAATTGCCAATATAAAGAAATCATATACTTATATTTAATCATATATATATATATATGATTAAATAATATGCATTTAAATTATATTTAATCATATATACTTACATATGTATTTAACTAATTTACGTAATTTTAACCCCATATTTTAAAATTAATAACATATGTATTGCCAATATTATATTTAATAATATACTTATTACATATGTATTTATTAACAAATTTACATATTTAACTAATTTACAAAAAATACGTAATTCAAATTACATACCTTATCTGCATAAACAGGAAAAATGATATGAGATGGGTAGATTACATCCTTCAATTCTATCTGGAATTCTATCTGGAGTAGATGGTGTGATTTTGTTGAATGAAACGGAGGCTGCATATATAAAATTTGTAGTCACGGACTTAGTCACGGATGTGTCCGTGACTACATTTTTTGTACGAATTGTCGGTGTCCGTGACTAACTGTAGTCACGGTACTAGTCACGGAACCATCCGTGACTAATTTCAAATTTAAAAAAAATCCCGCCAGAGGCGAAAATGGGTTGGCCGGAACACTTTAGTCACGGACTAGGTCCGTCACTACCTATAGTCACGGACCAAATCCGTGACTACGGTTCGTGACTACATGCGAATTTTTTTGTAGTGCTCCTCCTATCAGGTTGACCTTTTAGGATGGAACCTCGAGTCTTAACATGGTATCAGAGCCACAGGTTGATCCATGGTGTGGACCCCCTTATGAAATATGATTGACACGATTATAAAAAAATGACAATGATGATCTGATGAAAAAATTGAATGACGGCGCGATCCAGACGAAGTGTCTAGTCATGAAGTCCCACACCGGATATTTGTGAACTAATGATGTGCTATATTAAGATTCATGTTTCTCCTCCTATCAAGTTGACCTTTTATGATATGCACCACTTTGTGTTGTTTTTATGATTTGAATAATATGCAACACTTTGAACTTCAATATGCTATACAAATAATGTAAAGATGCACAGTTTGTACGTTAACATGAGAGGACTAATTTGTATGTGATCACACTCCTTTATTAATAAATGTTAAATTTATTAAATAATACTACGTATCAAATTTATGAGGTTAAATAAAAAAAACTGTCTACATACCCAAGACATCGCATCATACCATTCAGAAGTTTATTGTTTCTATTTAACTACAAGTTTATATATTGTTATATATACGAAAAATATTGTTAATTTAATACGTGTAGTAATATATAAAATATTGTAATAAAATATTGTTATACATTGGAAAAATATTGTTAATTTAATACGTGTAGTAATACTCCGTATATAAAACTAGGGCTGGAATTTTTAACCAAAAAATCGAAAACCGAACCGAAAAAAACCGAACCGAGCGATAAAAAAATCGATCTGAAACCGAACCGACTTTAATGGGACCGAAAGTTGGGACCCAAACAAAAATCGGTTCGGGACCGGTTCTTTGATATTGATAATCGGTTCAAACCGAACAGAACCGATTTTTTTATTAAATAATACAGAGTAGTTTTTAATTATTTTATTTAATTTGTATAGATTTAATGTATTTTATACATTAAGCGTCCCTAAGTGTCAATACTCCGAAGTAGCTCAGCGGTAAGTCTTCGCGCGTCTTCTGTCACCCGAGTTCGAATCCTACCCCTACGTCTTATTCCCTTGAATTTTTTGCTTTGCGTCAATCCCAACTTTCCATTTGGTTTTTCTTCCGTGTATAATGCTTCCCACACCTGATGGAGTAGAGAGTTTACTCCTCCTATCAACCTATATAATCGCCCCTCCATGGCTATTCAAAAATAATTTTCTAGTTAAGCTTCAGGACGAGTACTAGGTATTGAATATACAAATGTTTAAAGATCATTCGGTTTTTTCACAAAAACCGAAAAACCGGACTGAAAATTCGGTTTTCGAAAAATTGGGTCCCAACAATGTTCGGTTCGGTTTCGGGTTATAGAATACTACCTCCATCCTGGTCATTTCTTCCGGTTTTGACCGGTATCGCAAATTTAGGTAGTAGGAATAAAGTGAAAATGTATGGTTGTAGTTGTCTAAGAAAAAGATGAATGAATGTGAACCACATATTTTTTCCAAAAGTGGAAGTTGGAAGAATTAATTGGGATGGCCCAAAAAGGAAAGTTGAAAGAAAGTATAAGAAACCAAAAGACGGGTTCAGTTTGGATATTTCCCATTTTGGTTCGGTTCCGGAGCCTGGCCCTATATAAAACTGTTTTGGGAAAACTAGATAACTTTAAAAGTCAAAACAAAAAACCGGGTGCCTTTAAAAATTTTAAAGTAGTCCGATTGAGTCGTATATAAATTTTAAACATGGTGTTCTACAGTCTAATAGTCGTGGACATTTGAAAGATATATAATCGGAATGAAGTGAGTATTACGTACGATCACATGCATTTAGGAAGAACAAAATTAAAACTGTATTTGATTATTTAATTTAATTAATGAAAGTAGGAGACAATGAAAGTGGCACGAAGACCATGGTTTGTACTGTACTACACTAACTAATTGACGACGACAGGAGGGCTTGGAATGGGCTGAAACGAGCCGCCGACATGATCAGCTGGGGGCGATGATTCGGCGGCGTCGCAATAACCTCTGAGAATGTCGGATTCCTCCGGAGAAACGCCGATGCCAGAGAGCACAGCCGGCCAGCAGTGGCGAGTGATGGTGGTGATGGCTTGGCAGCACTCTGGACCAATGTCTATCGTCCCGTTGATGAAGTAAGCCTCAATCTCACTCATGCAAGACTTTATCTCCCACAGAGCATCCCAACACCCGGGTGAATCGGTTTCCAACCGGCTCCCGGCTGAAAACCCGACGACCGGCACTGACGTTGCCGGAATCTCTCTTCCGTGAGCGGAAGAAGCACGATTCGAATTCGCGATGACGAACAGAAACCAGAGAGAAACAATCCATTTCATCTCACCCATTGATTTGGAGATCGCGGAAGCTAGGTTGATGGGAATATGATGATCAGCATCGATAGATCAATTTATATATATTGAGAGATTTACTTGGGGCCGGGGAATCGAAGCTGAATAGTTCACGGATTGATTTTTTCCCACTCCCAAATAAATATTGGAATTCAGAGAGGTACGTAGCTAGTATCGAATAAAACTGCTCATTTCGAAAGGTTTGTAACGTACGTACGTGGTTATTTCAAAGATCGATGAGTCTGCATGCAGACACCTACTTAGTAACATTGTAATTGCTTCAATTGCTGAATCTAATTAAATTTGTGAAATTCTAATTTAAATCATTAGTTTGACTAAACGTCTACAATTATGAAAAATCATATTTACAAGCGCAAATGGTTGTAAATAGGAGAAACGAAGATTGAATGTGCACACGTAGGTCCGGTGGTGCTCCGGCTGGCGGTCCGGTGGTGGTCCGGGCCCAAGGGCGGAGCCAGGACATTGGGCCGGACTGGACCGATGCAAAGAATATTTTTGAATTTTTTTTACACGGAATTTTTTACCCTAAATATATAGTCATTTTTAAAATTTAGGCTGGGCCAGGGCCAGGGCTAGCCCTCCCATAGCTCCGCCCCTGTGTCCGGCGGTTGTCCAGTAGAGGTCCGATGGTGGTCCGGCTTACTCTCAGCGACAATATGTGTTGCTAAGCTTTAGGGTATTTGTGTCTAACTACAAACAAATAATAACTCTTATTTTGGGAAATTTTAAACTTTAATCCTATTTTAATCATATTTTGGTAAATATCCCTATTTACATATTATGGAACTTTAAGAAATATCGATTTGTTAATTTGATTTAAAAATATTAAAGAATTCAATTACATTATAATATATTTTCTTAATTGGAGCATCTAATTATATATTCTAAATCTAAATACACAAATAAAGTTATATTTATTTTTTAGATACATAAAACCAAGAGAAAAATGAATACTTATACCTTTAAAGGTGAAAATCTTTGATGTGTGTCCGAAAATGATCAGAAAAACGTAAAATTTGATCAATTTGAAACTTTAATGTCCGATATAAGACACACGAGTAACTATAATGTTCAATTTAGTACATTTAAAATTTTAATGTCCAATATAAGATTCTCAAACAACCGTGTTCAATTTGACTTCAATTTGACCCTTGTCCCTAATTAAAACCATATTCCCAAAATGACTTGACGCCACTTTGCCTTCTTCGGGCCCTAAACCCACGCTGCTTCACGCCTTCCCCTCTGTGATTAAACTTCAGAAAGCCTCTACTGTCTGCGCCGCCCGGTTTCTACTCCGCCGCCGCCGCCTCTCTTTGCAGGTTTCGTCTCCTCCATCGACACCTCTCTTCGCCAATTTCTGATAGTCAAGTGGGTAACAGGTTTTTGGTTCTTCTTCTTCTTATTTCTTTTTCAGCTTCATCTTCTTCTTTTGTTCTTCCGGTCTCCTTCTTTGTCCTCTCTTTCTTCCTCTTTTGATATTTCTGTTTTCTATCTAAGATTTGAAATCATAGATCCGAAAATGCAAGGCTTTTGTCTGTTTTTATGATCTGTAAAATCGATCCGAAAATTCAAGGCTTTGTTGGAGTTAACCGTTGTTTATAATTTCATCATGTTTACCCCCTTCGTCCCAATTTGTTTTGAAAAGTCAACATTTTTTTGTCAACCAATAATAAAAGTTGTAAACTCCAAATTAGAACATAATTAAAAATTGACATCCAAATTAAGTGAACAAAACGAAACTATTTGACTAAGAAAAGTCAAATTTGCATCTCTTTTTGGAACGGAGGTAGTAATTTAGTTTATTTTGAGACATTGATGCATTTTAGACTAAAATCTGAGTGCACGACGGGATGACAAATGCCAAGTAGTGTGCGTCGCGTGGCACCGTGCATGTGTTGTAGCGCTACTAATATGCAGTGCGGGCTATAGTGGGGAGGCACGTAGGCATATGCCTAGGACACCACTATCATGTGGGGCACCAATTTTTAAAAATAAAATTATTATTGCTATATATTTGTATTTTATATTCTTAGATTTATTAATTAAAAATTGTGTTCTTAATTTATTCATTATAAATATTGAGAAGTTTGTAATACAACTAATTATAATTAAGTACTACCCACTACATCATTGCTATTTTCTTCTATAAATTTTGTTAGAAATTATTTAATAAAAAAATAACTTCAATTGTACTACCTTCATTCCAGAGGGTTCATCTCCAGTATTCATCCGACTAAAATTATTTTTAATCTTTCACTTTATATATCCGACTATTATCATATTTGAGTTTTTTGTGGCTTTATATAACTTTTAATGTAGTTTCTTTAGATGTAAACTCTACTTATTAAAAATAATCTTATTATTGATAGAGCTCAGTTAACTTTATAGTCAGTCGAATATCATAAATCGAAATGAGAATCTTTAATTTACTCGGGAAGGAGGGAGTCTCCCTTAATAAATAAGTGGTCTAGCTGTGTCTTTAATAGAAAAATGTTTTATTTACCTTTAATTATGTTAAAATTAACAAATTTTACATTTCAGAAGGCAAGCATTAAAGAATAGATCATTAAAAGTAGTCTTTTTATTTTTTTGTACTACAAAGATATACATGTTTCAGATTTTATATGATTTGTTTGTGACTTTAAATTTATCATCGCTATCTACCTTTTATTATTTATATAATCAACTATACATTATATACAATTATTGTATAAGACATTATTAACTAATATGAAGAGATAATTTTAGTTTTTGTCTGGGGCACCAAACATACTTAAGACGACCCTGCTGATATGCGTATGTGCCGTTACATGAGTGTCAGTCTAATTTAGGTCAATTAGTTAAATTGCACATTTGCACATAAGTTATTGCGCATGCATGTAATACCTTCCTAATATCATCTGTCCGTGTGTAGTGGTGTGTGAATGCCTTAGTGGAACAGCGGGTGGTTACCTACGTGGGTGTGTGAGTCTAGCTATATATGTTTGTATTCATCAGTTTGATTTATTTTAAGTGAACGAGATCCCATGAAAAGGAGAGCTATGTATAGTATTCTTCAAAACATTCCCTTCATATGATATTTCCTTCCTAAAGCACCAACTACATAGAGCAAAAAGCAACGTACGTATGTATTTATTTTAATTAGCAAACCCAACAGGCTTGAATAATTCGTGTTTGTTAATTTTTTAATAACTAATTTCGATTCATTTATTTTCTAATAAAAGCAATATTGATTTTTCTTCATTATTTTCAAACTAAAATTTTCACTTAAAACTTATTGCCATTTTTATGACATTTTATTCATATATGAAGGTGGCAATGTTACTCCGTATTACTTATTAGCTCCTTTGAAATGCAGTAACTGTAGTGCCTTGTTTTGGATGTGAAATTGTCATTTTTATGGCACTGATTTTATGAAGAGAGCAATATTGTTTTTAATGCCATGATTTGCAAATGTCATATTTATGGACTATTGGACTATGAATGCCATAGTTTTAGACGAGAAGTGCCATATTTTACACAATAATGCCATTATGTTTAACATGACATTAATCAAGATTCTTTCACTTAAGATGATAATGTGGTAATAATAACTTCTATTTGTGCACATAGTCATTGTTTTACTCCTATTAAGGTAATTAAACCAACTTAAGATGATAATGTGGTAATAATAACTTCTGAAATATATAATAAAGATTCTTTCACTTGGACAAGTTTAAGATCAAACATTTAGAGACTTATCCATCTATATACAAAACGTCGTGGTAATAATTTCTGTCACAAGTCTCATAATTAGCTCAAGTCATATTTTACCAGGCTTTGGTTCGTGTTTGGTATTTTTAGAGCCAAAATTGGGGAATTTACCCGACACCGGCATTTGAGAAGTAATTGGGATGAGTCGAGACGTTAATTGAGAGTGGATTAAGAGCTTTGGAGGTCAATGAGATGTTTAAGATTAAGATTTGAGGACAAAAGAACTCTAGGAGTGATCGCAGTACCGAACGAAAGCATAAAGAGCAAGAAAACAGAAGAAAACGATGAAAATAGGCCACACACGTCGTGCCTGCCATGGAGGCACGCCGTGCGTGCGTGACAGAGAGCTCAAGACGAGGAACGAAGTTAGGCATGACGTGTGCACAGGGAGGCACGTCGTGCCTGGATGCCGAGCACACCGTGCCCGTCAGATTTACGCAACCTGTGCTCGGGATGCACAGACGCCAGGCACGCCGTGCCTGGGCACCGTGCGTGCGCCTCTGCAGTCCCGATTTGGCCCGAAATCCACTGTTTTCTATTTATACAGCCTGTAAACCCTTGTTTTCAGGTTACGGAGCTTAGAGAGAGGTCTAGGACGAATTTTTCATTACTTTTCTGCTTTGTTATGCAAGACCATGAGATTATTTGTAAGTTCCATCTTTTTAGTTAATGACAATTAATTCTATTCATCTCAATTCTGTTAATTGCTCAATTATGAATTGTGAGTAATTTTAATTAGGGATTTGGGATTGATGAAGGAGTTAATCATGATCTAGGGTTAATTTATTGAGGGATTAATTGTATGAACTTTATTTAATATGTGTTTGAATAATTTAATTGATATCTTTTGTAATCTAGAACAACTTCTAGGATTATAATTGCATATAAAAAATTAAGAGAAATCTAATTTATTCTATGACACTTTCGCACACACTTAATCGTTCGCTAAGAGATTAACACGTTTCTAGGGAGTTGTAAGCTCGCTCTTTTTGGCAATAATTTAGGAACATGTCGCATGAGAGATCAGTCTGGTTCCCTAAATTATTGTACTCTAAGCCGCGAGAGCGATAAGAAATTAGTATTGATTTGTGTTGCTCAATTAAATAATTTTCATGTGATTAAGCTTTATCAACCCCTAAATCTAATTACCCCGGAATCATTCCTTGTTCCCTTCCGTCATTAATTAGAAAGAACCCTTTAAATTAACTGCTTTTCGCATTTTAAATTTTTCAAAAATATAAATTTCGCACAATCGCATTTTATTTTGTTTCTTTTAATTGTTGAATTTAGTTAATTCCTGGTTCCCTTTTTTCGTCCCTGTGGAGACGATACTCGTACTAAAATCCTTTACTACTACATTTTTATTAGTGCGAGAAAACTCACATGAATACCCACCTTGCATAAGCAATATATACACCTCAAACTATATATAAAAAATTATTTTTGGACCATTATTATATGTTTTTTACAAATATAGATTAATTGCAATAAGTACATACCTTAAAATACTCTAAACTTTATTTGGATGCAATTAACTTTCTAAAATTTCATTTGTGAAATAAATCATATTATATCTAGTACAATCTAACTTTAATTGCATCCTCATAAGTGTTTTGTTCATTTCAAATTATGAACTTAACACAATAAAATTACATTTGTGAAAAAAACATATAATCATGGTGCTGACATAACTTTTTATATAAAAATTGAGGTGTATATATTACATGTGCAAGTTTTGAGGTACTCACCTCACACCCTTTCAAAGTTTAGGATATTTAAATTATTTATTCCTAAATAATTATACAAAAAAACATTTATGCTTCTGATTTTTAAAACTATATATGCTTGGATAGGAGAAATTTGTGCTTTTTCTTTGAATAGTACTCCTCATATAAAACCAGATATACATATATGAAAGCTAAGACGTATTATGCAAGACTAGAGTGACATAGTTTGAAAATTACAGAATTAAATTTACAAATCTCCCTTATTCTTTAATATCATGTATATTTATTCAGTTTGATCAATTTTTTGCAACGTTAGTAATGAGTAGATCGTAATCAATTCAGTTTCGTTTCACGAATTTAACATAAACCACATCTCAAAGTTAAAAAAGATAGATTTAATAAACCTATTCACTTGTTACTATACTCTTACTAGATTTTCACCCGCGCGATGCGCGAGATATTAAAATGTAATAGTGATACGACATTATTTTTAAATGTTATTTGGTTGTGTGAAATGAACGAAAATTGTCATATACGTAACATGCATAATAAATTATTATTATTAAGGATCGGATAGTGAAAACTCAGAGATAGATAGCAAGTATGTTTTGGAATAAGTAGAAAAAGCTAATCATTATATAGGGTTTCACAATCTACACATTGCAATCATAATTCGTAGATACAATAATCGAGAATCGAGTTGTTGAATCAATTCGTAGGTCAGAATTTGTAAGTGTAACACGCAACCTACATAATATACAGCACAAAGCAATCCAATATGTAACAATGTAGTACTGAGCATTAAATGTGCATTTATAGCAGCTATGTTGAGGGATTTACCATTTACCCGACCCCACTCGTATTTAATCTAGTGTTTTGGGCGAGAATTGGATAAAAATCCACTTCTTTTTATATATACATAGAAACAATAAAATTCGACCCAATTAAATCTATTTTATATATTTTATATATTTTTAAAATCGCAGAAATCCAATTGTTGAATCAATTCGTAGGTCAGATTTTGTAAGTGTAACACGCAACCTACGTAATATACAGCACAACGCAATCCAAATGTAACGGTGTAGTACTGAGCATTAAATGTGCATTTATAGCAGCTATGTAGAGCTTTACCTTTTACTTGACCCAACTCATATTTAATCTAGTGTTTTGTGCGGGAAAATTGACTAAAAATACACTTCTTTTTATATATAGATAGAAACAATAAAATTCGATCCAATTAAATCTATTTTATATATTTTATATATTTTTAAAATCATAGGTATCATAATTTGAATATATAATCAAACAATATTATTAACTAACTTAATAAAATTATAGACCTTTGACAACTATGACTTTGTACATGTCAATTTAACCTGTTATACATGACCCAATTAAATTCAACCTAGCCCAACACGTTAAAGTAAAACCTATCCAACAACCCAAACCTAATCCTTCATATATAAGTAACCTTTTACTCAGCAGCCAAACCATTTACCCATCAGGCCATCAGCCTCCTTCATCGACCTTCGTATCTTATTCTTCATTCAGCGATACTATCGCTCGTTCCCTTTTCTGTTGATGTCGATTAGCGCTTCTTTAATTATTACCATCACATAACATGCATAATAAATTATTATTAAAGATTGGATAGTGAGAATTCATAGATAGATAGCAAATATGTTTTGAAATTAGTAGAAAAAGCTAAACGTTATGTAGGGTTTCACAATCTACACATTGCGAAAAACTTCCTTATAATACAATACCAGGCCCCTTCTCAACCCATTACACAAAACCCAGCCCAACAACCTAACCCAACCCAACCCGTGCTATATAAACTCTTTATACCCTACGTTTTACACATTTGTTCAGCGGCTAATTCAACAGACCATCGGCTACTCCGATGGCTGCATACCTCGTTTTCTCTCACCCTCTCTGTATTATTATGCTGCAACCACCCTTTGGCGGATGTTTTGTAAACGGTGGCTAAAGGCACGCATCTGCATCATATGTCCATGGTTTGGCCGATGTTTCATTACTGCACCACTACTACGGCGACAAAGACCGAGTAAGGATGTAAACACTTCAGACCTCATGTCTCCTTGATTTCGGTATTTCCCCCTTTTTTTATGTATTCATTTTATTTTATACTAAGGCTGAGTGATACCTAATGATCTCAGACCTAATATTGCTAACTGCTTCGCACTTGTATGTCAATTGGATAATAAGATTCCAATTTTGAAGCATAAGATCTATACGATTTTAAACGAAAAGTTGTGGATTGTTTTAGATCTTTTATTATTCTGGTATTTTGTTTTTAAACCGGCAGGTCATCTGTTTAATATGATAATGTTGAATATTTAGAGTCTGTTGGTATCTTTAGTTTGGAATTTGTTGTAGATCCATACCAAATGAATGACACGAACGCTGAGTGATGATTAACAAAGGATCTCAGATGTATTCAACCGTAATTGGATTTCTCCTAAATTGTTTTTTTGTATCAGTTATTTATGAAGGCTGAGTGATATTGAATGATCTCAGACCATATTGATATATGTCTTGTACTTGCATTTTTTTAATTAACACTTTGCCGAATCAGATTTATACAGTTTGTAATCAAAGAATAGTATTCAAAGATCTACAAAGGCTGAGTCAAATTTATTTTATAAACTGTAATTTTTATTTGTGTACTTCTGGAAATGTTCGGTTTCGAAGCTTGTTGTTGAGTTCATATATTTTATATGCTATCTTGACACACTACATGGTTTTGAAATTAATACATCCATAAATGGTGTTTATCAATTCTGTTATTTGTATTTGTGACTCTGGACTATTGAACTTATAAACCAGTTCAGATAATATAAACATGTAAAACTACCTTTGTTGGTCAAGTCTTCAAGATTTCTTTTTTTGTTGATTGTGGTGCTTTTGGTGATCCTCTTCATTGAAGAGCTGTTAGTAAGTTGGCCAATTCTATATGTTGTCAGATTCCCTGCCAACCACCTAAGTGGCCTTCGGATCTGTGTGGTCTGGGAGTCATATATGGCCTTAATACATGTAACCTAACCCATGACATACATTCCGGTAATGTAAAGTAAATAAAACCTCACATTTCTACAATTTTTTCAAAAACATCTTTGCATTCCATATAGTTTGGATTCCAACATGTACTGAAAAACCTATGAAATGCATACTTATATATTCATCAAACCATTCTTCAGTTGTGTGTCTTCAAAAAAGCATATGCATACAACCATCAACATAACATTACATTACAATCATTACATAGAATACAAACATGGCCTAGGATTATTTGAGATCATAAATGTCACACAATTTGCAAAAAAACAAAATAGCTTGACTCTTACATATCCCATAAAAACCATAGGCATATTTCATGTACATAGTATGCATGAATACAGTCATGCCATTTTAAGCCAACCAAAACTCATCCCCACAGTGACATTTTCATTGAAGTACTTGTAGTTGAGTGTTACAGACCGACCTGATATTCTAGGTATTATAGGGCCTGCATCTAGGCATTGTTGACATTGTTGACATATGTAATTCCCAGTATACCTTTTCTTGTTTAGAGGCCTCATGCACTAAAAGTGACCTAAATTTTTATTACACCAATAGCATGGTACCAACCAAAACAGCCCCGGGCGTTTTCCACATGCATGACATTTTGGAGCATTGCATTTTGAACATAAACAACACCTCATCTTAAACAACAAAGTTCAATTTTTGTCATTAATTTTTTTAGAAAATAAAAGTATTAAAACCGATTTCAATTTTTTTCATTATGTTTAGCATAAAAAAGATTTCACTGGTACTTATATCATTTTTAGATCATTTTGTCATTCAAAACCATAGTAGAAAACATACCTTAGGTTTGTGTAGAAATATCAATGCTCAGACTTTATACTCGAAACAGTGGCAGCCTGCTCTGTTTAGATGTTATGGTTGAGCTGAGTAAATGAGTTTCTGAGCAGGGAGTAAATGCATTTACAATGGTATATATGCACCCAGACTGCAGTAATGGTTATTGACCACTGGTAAGTAATATTTGTTATTAATTGTGATATGTACCTGCTGCCTATGCTCATTTAATGAGCAGACCTACATGCCATCCTAGTATTGGGATCCTGCAGGTTGGTTCATTTAATGCGAGCAGACCATGTGTAAATGTATTGAAAACATGTCTAAAAATGTTATTAATAATAAATGCCTACCAAGAAAAGATTTTCATAATTATAAAAATCATGTACTTGGTTTGTATCCTTGTTTCCTGTGGATGCTTTTATTAAATGTGCAGACCTAATTGTCATC
The DNA here is from genome assembly GCA_945859875.1 of Cuscuta europaea. Classification (NCBI taxonomy): domain Eukaryota; kingdom Viridiplantae; phylum Streptophyta; class Magnoliopsida; order Solanales; family Convolvulaceae; genus Cuscuta; species Cuscuta europaea. The sequence goes on from CAMAPE010000053.1 coordinate 3,037,266, forward strand.
CTATTTGCTCTGATTTGATAGTGAACTGGTATGTATTTAATGCCTTTCTTATCACCATGTACTTCTACACACAATAAGTCACTATATATTATTACTTCTTAGTGGTTAATTCTAAATACGGAGTATTTTTTTACAATATACTTTGAATGTATTGAAACCTAATAATAATATACTTTGAATATATTCTAGTGTTTAAATGTATTGAAAACATGTTTAAAAATGTTATTAATAATAACTGCCTGCCGAAAAAAGATTTTCATAATTATAAAAATATGTACTTGGTTTGTATCCTTGTTTCCTGTGTATGCTTTTTTTAAACGTGCAGACCTAACTGTCATCCTATTTGCTCTGATTTGATAGTGAACTGGTATGTATTTAATGTCTTTCTTATCACTATGTACTCCTAAACACAGTAAGTCACTATATATTATTACTTCTTAGTGGTTAATTCTAAATACGGAGTGTTTCTTTACAAAAAAGCAACTGCACTTGAAATTTAATTTTTTGAGCAAACATCTTTTATTACACAAAAATCATATATACGGGACATTCTATGTATAAATTATGTTTATTATGTCAAATGATTTGTCAAGTATTACGTACATTGATGTTTCACAATAACCATATGATTGTTTTAAATACGATGTTGCTGATTTTTAACAGTTTGGTTAAAATCAACAACTTCATTTAAATCTTTATGATTTAACAGATTGGTTATAACCAAATGATTCAATCTACGTTTTTTGTAAGAATATTAGTTTGAATAAACCTTTTTACCTTCAAACTCTTATATGGCCTATGAATAATTATTAATTGGAAAACCTTGGCATTTCAAATCAATTGGATGCCTGCGCTCGCATATCTAGGCCAAAAAAACTGCTCAACAGCTGCTTTTGTAACCAAGTACTTCACAAATTTTAACTGAAATCATGTTTACGTGCTTCAATAAGTGTTCTTTACTTAAAATTATGACTCTGTAAATTCTCCTTCCTCGATTTAAAAATATATGTACCTCATTTCTTTTCTATCAACGACATAAAAGTCCATTTCAAGAAATGATTGGTTTGAGAAGTTTCAAGTGAAGTACATTGGTTAAATTTTCAAACGTGGTATAAAGCAACTGCACTTGAAATATAATTTCTTGAGCAAACATCTTTTATTATACCCAAATCATATATATAAGACATACTATGTATATAGATGTTTTTTATGTCAATGATAAATATAATTATTTAGTACATTGATGTTATACAATAACCAAATGATTGTTTGAAATACAAAGTTGTTGTTTTTTAACAGATTGGTTAAAATTAAAACTTTGTTTAAATCTTTATGATTAAACTGCAGATTGTTGAAGCTCTATGATCAGAATTAGTTAGTTGGATATAATGACTCTTTATACTGACTTCTTTATACCTTAATTCTTGCAGGTGTAATTTTCAAGTTGAATAGTATTTCAATGACTGCCATGTAGAAACATGTAATAGAAATAGTTCTGGAGCCTTAGAAGGTTGCCATTTATGTAAACATTCAAAAAGGTCTGTAATATTATTTAGTTAAAATTAGGGATTGCAGGTTTCATCAACCATACCAATTGGTCAGGTATGTCACTTTACCTCTCGCTATTGGTCCTATTTTCAACTCTCATTGTTTGTAGGTTGTCTGTAGTTTAGAACTCCATTTAGCTTTGGAAATATTAGAAAACCAATTCTTATTTTCAATCATAGCAAATGTATTAACTTCTACAATAAACAATACAAATTTAGCTTTGAAATCCAATGAATACACTTTTGAAATCAAATAAATACACCTCTCATTCAAGAATGAACATAGTTACAAAATTTTACGTTTCCTAATACTTCAAAATATACTCCGTAGTTAGAAACTTGTTGCATTCATTTAGGAGTCTCCACACGCCTAAAACTTTTTTTCACCTGCAAATCATTTATAAGTGTGTCAGTGTCATTATAAAATTATTTTATAAAACTTGCCAAGTAATTATGTGTAAAGACATCCCTTAAAGTCAGCAATTTCTTCTCTCTGTAGAAAACCTGCAATTGCTCAAGAAATACACAATCTATAGAGGACCAAGGTATATGAAGTCCACAACATAGCATCATCAAAGTAGCACACCACACTATAGCCATAATATAGGTTATTTGAAGTCTGTCACACATAGTGTTTCACTTCCAAAATACATACGGCCCCTTGATACAGTTTTCCATAAAAAACCAACACCGCATTAGATGTTTCCACAAAAAATTGAAACGTTATCTTCACTTCTTTGCAAACCCAATTACAGTTTTTCCTGCTTGATTTTAATCTTCAGCTTCTTTCCATTCCCATTGCCTGAAAACTCATCATTGAGATTCCTTTTTATCTCGTCATCCAATTCAACAATCACCTCTCTTTGTGTAGAAGCAACAGGCGAATCTGAGAGCTCAATGGGGGCAGTAACCTAGTATGGATAGAAAGAAACTCCATTTTCAGAATTTCGTAATTCAAACCATGATAAACCTGTTAGGTTGATGAGCGTTTTACCTCTTTCTCAGCTGAAATCCGTTTTCCCTTGCCCTTAGTAACAAAAGACTTCTCTCTTATCGAGTAGTCGTTTCCTTCCAAGTTTGAACATGAACCAATCTGAAATAGAAAGATTCACTCTAGGCATCATCTTTAGATCTAAGATGAAAATGAACTATTAAATATTTTTTTCAAATACCTTCTCTGGAGTACACTCATGGCTTTCATTTGATACCAATTGCTCATGATTTCCTTCATACATTGTCAGCACATTAGGATCTCGAATCATACTAACAACTCCAAGGGAAATACTACCTTTATAGGCATTCTCTTCACCTCTCTTCTTTAGCTGTATTTTGAATATTCCCTTTTTGTCAATCAAGCTTTCAATATCTTCTGGAAAACGGGTTGGATCACCTGTTTTCTGTTTTTTTGCCAAGTTGCATTATGAAATAGAATGAGTGGTCTACATAGAATAAAATTGCTATGAATAAAATATAGATGTGACCTTTTAAACTTCAGCCATTAGGGATGCAGAAGTTTTCCCCTGAATCTCAATACATTCCCTATCCCATAAAATAAAATTTTTGTGCACGGTGTTGTCCATGATGCACACACTGACCTTGTAACTTAATCATTATCAGAGTTATGATGTGTTAGTTTATTTGAAATTCATATTTGTAAAACAAAACATTAACCACAACAACATTATCTTTGGCATCAAATAAGGTGATATTATAGTACCGGTAGACTACTTCTCCTAGTGTCACGCTGCAAGTAGAACACCTGAACCTTTCCTCCCCCGATACCAATTTTTTGTGACATGTTGGGCAGCTTAGGTAGCACCACTCCCGAGTATTTTTGATAGAAACTATCTCACCAAGCACCCAGTAAATCTCCTCCTATTCATTCAAAATGTTTTTGACACACAATGATTAGAACCAATTAGAAATGCTGCTTACAAAAATCTCTCTAACACATATTTACCTCAGTTGCATTCATCAAATCCTTCATAGTGGTTATGACAGCATGACCACTAAGCACATCCCTACTCCCTTCACCTTGTGAGCAGTTTGTGTTGCATGTTTGAGATATGGAGTCATCACCATCCACCGGAAATCTATTATTTGTTTCATTGTGCAAAGTAAGTTATTGTTTTTTAAAACTTACTATTATTATTAGATAATTATAAGAAAAACAATTTATGAATCGTACTCGCTCTGGAACTCTAAGAATTCGGTTGTGTTTCCATTGATGATGAGTTTGGACACATCAAAAGATGAAGCCACACTTAGGGTGCCTGCTTGTAAATAACATTGTCAAGCAACAGTTGATGATACATTGATGTTGGTGAAATAGCAAAATTAGATGTTGTAATACCTTGATATCTTTTGGGTCTACACAGTTGAAATATCACAAAAACAGCAATTCCAGGGTTCTCATTAACATAATCCTGATACTGGTTTATATATTTGTTCCATAGAACACAGCCTAGTCTGTTTCCCCTGTAATTTCAAAAAGATTTTAGCCATTAGCATAACAAATTATTTTCGTACCCATAACATTTCTAAATGAAAAAAAAAATACTATGGGTCTGCCACAGTTAGCTCCATTAGCCTTTCTGTCTTCCCATTGATGATATGGGTTTGAACAATCCTTTTATTGATAACCTTCCCAATGATATCTGAAACAGCGGAATGGAAACTGTTGTTAGCATAGTTCCATAAGTTATTTAGTTAGGTCTATAATTTGATTTTACCCACCAATGAGAGTTTTGTCGTTGATAACCCTTTGGGCGTGCAGCATATCGAAAGGTTGGAAACCGTAGACCATCATAGGCAATTCTGTCTTCGTATCTACCTTGAATTGGGTTTTAGAGATGAACTGAATCAGGTAGGGATGATTTGTGGTCTTCACTGTTTGGTAATTGTCTAGAACTAAGAAGTTTTTTATAGCATAGATCTTGTGCTCAGTTATTATAGTCTTGTACATGGAAATCTGTGGTCTCTTGGTTATTGCATGAATCCGATCTCCCTATTTTACAGATTCAAAAGTTAACAACAGACGTTTTATCATATAAAATATTTTTGTTAGAAGTATAAATTGTACCTCGGCGTCATGCAAAACCATCTCGAGAGTCTCCCCTCCTTTTGAGTGAGGAGGCACCTCATAAGCCCTTACAACCCTAACCTTCAGAGCCCAGGTAGACTTGGTGTGATCAATGTCCTTGATCATAGACCACATCCCCGTTGTAGATGAACCTGCCATTGTTTAGTTTAAACTCTAAATCTTGAATTGCTCGTTTGTGGTGTGTCTAGAAAATCCTTCACTTGGGTATTTATAGTGGCCGGGGAGAGAACAGTTTCTGCCAAAGGGGTATTAGCCAAGGGATAAATTCCCAGTCAATATTTAAATTGGGATTGTGGCGTACAAAATCATTTTATTGTAATGTAAAGATAGTACATTGCATTTAATGTTTGTGTGGCTCCAGACTTGCTCTAGGATTTTTTTTGTACTTTCAAAGATTTTTCAAGTACAATTTACACCTTTATTTAATCCTCAAATTAGCTTATTTCGAAATGGGGGTGAGACGTACAAAAAAAGTCTAATCATAGTACAATTCAATTAATGTTTTTGTGGCTCAAGGTTGTGTGGAGATTTTATTTGCTTTTCTCCAGATTTAAAAGTACAAATTGTATATTTTCTTATTAATAAAAGCAGCAAGCATGCGAACTAGAGACATTGGTTACTGTACCAACATTAAAACTTCATTGTGCTGAACTCTGGCCTGTTTCTGAACCCATGGACAATCCGACCCGATTACTTAAAGACCTGACCCGAACCCATTAATGTGATATTTTTGAGCGGGAATAGTGTGCAAAATTTCTCTTGCTTTTGTATAATAGAAAATTTTGCATGATGTAGATTTTCGTAGACTCTGTGTTATTAACCAATGAATAATATAAGTAATGATTATTATAAGTAATGATTATTTATAAAAATACCACTGTTGATCGATAATGTTATAAGTGTCATGAATCTCATCGTAAGATCCTTATAAGTACCACATGTAGATTCATACATCACATTATAGTACAAATAAATAAGATCGGATTTGACACGAATGCGTGAAATTCATAACAAATTCTATGTCAATGTTGTTTTGTCACCGGCAAATAGTGTTGTTTTTTTGTAGTGATTAATACTATGATCAAGTTTAACTTTAACATTTTATTTGAGACAATGATATATGGGTGCAATTGTGCAAAACCCTTTAATGATCAAATTCGTCTATTTTCAAAACTAATTTGAAACATTTTAGCTGGCACATGGACCAAACGTGGAGGTCTGGCGAATGGGCATTGACTTTAGAAGAAAAAAAATACTAGTAATGTTTTTCGGTAAATAGGGAAAAGCGTTTTCCGGAGAATTGCCCAAAGAAAATTCTGGCGTACGAGTCAAAAAGCATTATTTAGGGGCAAAGACGTAGAAAAACGCTATTCGTCACGTGTTTCAAAGTATCTTTACAAATTCTTTTGACGTGATAATTGTTAAAATAAAAAAATGATGATTGATTGTTTTTGAAGAAAATTTTATATAACTGGCACAATTGTTACGTTACTTACATAGCTTATAGGCAGTACTAAAATGAATGCATTAAGATAAATTTTTAAGCATTATTTAAAAAAAATGCCTTTAAGTTCAATATACTACGTATATCATTTACTATAAATAATGTAGTATATATCTTATATAATACTTCTGATATTTTTTTCATACAACATATTCATTTTCACGTTGCCACCACACAACATTGATCATTAATATATTTTGTTGGTAGAAAATATCACGGGCAAAAAAACTATCAGCATTTCAGTATAGTAAAATAGCGTAGAGAATACATGGGAGGTTGATGGCCTATTTAAAGGCATTCATCATAAATCCAAAGTCTAATCTACGTGGGCTTGACCCATATTAATAATACATCTCCAAGCTAATGACGAACCGGCCCGATAAATAAGTAAATGAGCAAGGGGCGACTCCCGCTCGTGAGACTGCGTCCTGGGCCTAGTTGGGCCTAAGCTCGGAGATAACGGGCCGATGGCACTGGGCCTGACCCATTATCCCAACATATTTTATTCTCTATTAGTAAAAAAACAAAATTTAAGATTGTAAATTTTAAAATGATAGGAATTTCACAATATTTTTGACACTGTTTGACACTGTTTTGATGTAGATAACTTCCTATTTAAGGAAATGAGAACTTCTTTTTGAGACTGTTAAAAAAGAAAGCGGGAAATTCTTTGCGGGAAGGAGGAACTAAAATGTATTCAAAGCTAACTAAAATTCAACATATCGGAGTTACTTAATAATGGAGGTAGACATGTAGTACTAAAATTTATCACATGACATCATTTTTAACATTTTTAATTTTCAAATTTCAACTAGTTTAAATTGATATAAATTAAAATCATTTTCCTTTTGTTCTCTATCCAAATACTACAGAAATGCATATATGAAAACAAGTTAACTTTTTTGAACTCAACGTATGTTTATGTATTCTTTATTCCATCGAACACAAATTGCCTTTATTAATTTTGATATAATGATGTTTTCGTTTGGATCGAAATTTACTGGTCTAGTATGGTTAGGTCTGATCTGGTCTGATTTGGTTTGGTCTGGTCTGGTCTGGTCTAGTCTGATAAATGTTTGGTCTTTGTTTATTTATAAATATGGAAGTCTACTAGTCTGGTCTGATCTGGTCTACGACTGAAAACAATCCAAAAGAAAACACCCAAAGTAGATACAATTTGTACTCTACACAATATATGAGCATATTTTACTCTACACACAACATATTCTCTAAAAATATATGAGAACTAAAATCTATATATATATATATATATATATATATATATATATAAAAGATCATGTGAGAAGTCCCCCTTAGGCTGAGAAGCTGCGAAGTCTAACTTATAAGCTCAAAATACGAACTTTTAATCAATAAATCATAACTTATAGACCCCCTCCAAAAAATTATTAAAATGCCACCGCGTCAAAATAACTCCACAAACCTGGAATTTTTTTTTGCAGAAAGTTCATGTTTTTGAGGGGGATCTATAAGTTATGATTTTTTGGTTAAAAGTTCGTATTTTTTGCTTATAAGTTAGACTTCTCAGCTTCTCAACCTAAGGGCACTTCTCCAGAATTTTAATCCAGAATTTTTTATTTTGATTCTTGCCTAGTTCAGCATTCACTAGTCCTTATTCAGAATTACGAATAAAATAGTTGGCCAATAATAAAGTTCATAAACTGGAAACATGGGTTATGGATTTGCCGGTTATTTGCCTTATAGTTAGCGGACTTTCCCACCAAATTAAAGTGTGCTAATTCCGGACATAACTCACAAGATTGTAAAAATATAAATTTACAAGATTTATAGGAGACTCAAGTATAAATCGCGTACGAGCCTAATTAATTAAATTAATAATGCCGTGTTTAATGAACGTCTTTATTAGATATGACTGTAAATATTATTTGTCATAATATAAAAGTATGGTGTGATAGTGGTCATACTGTAGAAAAGTGCCTACAAGCTAAGCATGTATTAGTGACATTTAGGACAATTATTATTTCTCAAAGTCACATGCGTGAATGATTAATCCAGGTGTGCCGCTTTAGACTTTGGAGTATTATTAGAACTGCTTTTTTCCATTTTTTGCCATAAAAGCAAAGCCCAGGGACGTTTTACTTTCTAATAAATAAAAATTGAATCTCAAATCCGCACGTGTAAACTGCTCAAAATGTCATGAAACTAGTACCACGGTTCACGCCCAAAATAGCCGGGTGTGTTTGGGGTTGGAATTTGGAAGGGAGAAAGTTACGGAGTTTATGACCATTCTGTTCATGTTTGACAGTTTATAAAATTGAAGGGGCGATTTTGGATGACTTTCGTGACTTTCCAAAACCATCTACCTCTAAATGCTCAACTTTTGAGTTCTCTTGATTTGGAGAGTTTTGAAGAATAATTGATGAAATAGTAATTTAAAACTCAATTAAAAATAAACATCAATTCAATTATTTGAATTCATCATATTTCAAAATGACTTTTATCATAATTCATTCAAAATTCCGTAAGGTTCCATACATCTTCAGAATATTCTAGAGGATTCCATAATATTCCATAAACTGCTAGAGAGATCTAGACTTCTCTAGGATTCTCCGCAACTTTCTAAAAATTCTATATATCTCTAAAAAACTATACAATTTTCCGAATCTCTCGGATCCCAACAAAAGTGGATAGAAATTCCTTTAAAAAAAGTGGCTAGCTTGAAATTGGAATCGATGAGGGGTATTAAAACTTAATAGAAAAGGATCTTGATTATCCCAGCCTGACCGGCCACCAAGTTGTTGTACCCTCCTTGTCTACAGAAGAATCTTTATAGCTAGGCTGCTTCAATTCTTACCCATCTCCATGTATAGTAGTAGCTATGTAGTGTATATATATGCCCGATAGATGCCTTGCTCAGCTCTCTCACAACATCTTCAAGACTCGTACAATATATAATATCCTTCAATTCTTAACTACAGACCAGTCCAACAAACATATTTCTTTCTATATATAAATAGATAGATAGAGAAAGAGAGAGTAGTGAAGAAACTAGGCTGCGCTGAGATATAGTGTTCTGTTAGACTTTCTATTTTTAGTAAGTGGTCGAGGAATATGACGATGGGCGGAGATAAGAAGGCATACTTGGTTGTGGTGGTAATACAGACCATATATGCAGGCATGTTCTTGATCTCCAAGCTTGCGTTCGATGATGGCATGAACACCTCTATCTTTGTGTTCTACAGACAGGCCATCGCCACTCTCTTCTTAGCTCCCATTGCCTTCATTGTCGAATGGTATGTACGTCCGAATACCATGTCCTCGTCCAGCCGGCCGGCCATCCGTTCATAATACTCCCTCCGTCTCTTTGTTAGATTGACTTTTCTTTGTCAATTATGATCAAGCTGTTTGAGTAATAATGTTTTCTAATATGAAATCATATTTTTAATATCAAATTTATATTAAAATACGCCTTACTAAAAAACTAAAAAACTAAAAAAACTGAAAAGCTAAGTTTAAAGTATGGGTGAGTACTGCGTATTACACTATTGCTTATTTAACTGTTCCGTTCAGGCGTTCACTAATCACGTACCATTGAATTAATTAATAATGATATCGTTTTTTCGTCATGAATATCTATCAGGAAGACTGCACCCCATCTGTCGCTAACAACTTTCATTAAGATATTTATGATCTCCTTGTGTGGGTAAGTAGGTTCTTTATTATTTTAATTACCTTCACCATTGCTATTATACTACGAATAAAAGAATAAAACAATAAAAAATACTACGTAGTTGTTTTCTATGCTTTAGTACAACAGTCAATCCATGCAATTCTGATGCGATTTTCATCATTGATCATTGGGAATCCTATACAGCATCTCTGTAGTATAGAGGTAATTAAGACGGTGGACATCCGATGATGATGATGCTCTAAATTAGAATAAAAAATAAATAAAATCTACACATACGATTAAATATGTTTTATTCTTAAAATAGAAGTTACATGGTCAAGCCAATAAACTTTAACTTTCAGAAGTGATTGAATTTCATCTTAGGAGGAAAAAAAGATTGTCTCATTGAAAAAATTAAACCTGTCTATCTTTAATTCTTATTTAAAGAATTTTCTCATAATAAAGAATAAAGTATCTTTTTGGAAGTAAAATGGTCACTAATGGGTCTGTATTGATGAACGTATAATCTTCAAGTCCTACTTGAATTTTTTTTATTGACTATTAAATTTATTTTTTAGAATGTTATTATTTCAACGAACAGGATTACAGCGAGTTTGAACATCTATGGCGTAGCCGTGAAGTATACTTCAGCAACATTAGCAGCTGCCACTACAAACAGCCTCCCGGTGGTGACTTTCATCCTTGCTCTTCTTTTGAGGTATATTTAATTTTGGCTGATTCCCGTGACAACGTTTCTCAACTAGACAAATGAGAATGATTCAAAACAATATAATGCACATTATGATTCACATCTGTGATTAAAATAATCAATGCACAATGCAAATGCACATTTCTAATTTATAATAATGCACATTTATGTTTCACATAATGCACGACATTCAAATCCCACACTAGCTTCAAAATCATATTAAATTCTTTTTTTCCTTAGATCATGTTTTCGATCATTTAAACTAAATTTGGATTAATTTAATTTAATCTCTCCGAGCCTATTAGGGTCCTATTGATATGCTCTATTTTTAGTTGGCAAAGCTGAAAACTTATCCATTAAGGCGAGACTAAATAAAAAGATATAAGAGTGAAAACAAACAAATGGGACATATATTTGCTAGTGGTGGTTTACACATGTACAAAATCGGGCCGGCCCGCCCAGCCCACCCGCACAAATGGGCGGGCTTGGGCATATATATTTACCCACCGGTCGGGGCCCAGCCCGACCCACAATAATATATGGGCGGGCTTGGGTTAGGGTGTAGGCCCGTTCGGGCCAATAAGCCCGGCCCGCTACATTTATTATACATAAATATTTTTTTTATATATATACTGATTTATTTATTTACATATACACATGTATATTTATATTTACTAATTTTTCTTTATGCATATTTATAGTTTATTATGTTTACATTTAAATTTTAAGTTCTTAACAACTAGCCCAACCAATATAATATCTATTTTTGTACTTAAAGATAATACTTTGTGCTTAAATTTTAAATTTTAGATATAGGTTCTCATTATTATTTTTGTGCAAGTATTTTTTTGTTTGTGGTGAAAGACCTATAAACATTATAAGCGTATTAACAATTTTTTAAATGTTGTAAGATTATTTTTAATTAAAGTATTAAAAAAATCATATAATTTTGAAAAATTAAAGTTTTCTCAGACCGGGCGGCCCGGTGGACTACCCGGCCCGCTCTTACGGCCAGGTATGGACATGATGTTAGGCCCGTTTTTGCGGTCCAGGCCGGGCCCGCCCACACATGATGGACAGAAAATTTATAAAAGTTCGGCCCTAGCCTGGCCTGAGCCTGTTTTTGTATAGGTCTTTGGTGGTTTAATTTGATTAGTTGTAGAATTTGAATAAATTAAATATAGAAGTGAGAAAATGAATATAGCATACACCTGGCCAATGGAGTTTTTATTTGAGGAGTAGGGATGTTTTTACTTGGACTGTAATTCCTCCCAGACCATACCAGATCGGATCAGACCAGACTAGTTCAGACCAAACCAGACTTGGATAGTTATAAAAATACAAAGAAACCAGATCAGACCAGTTCATACCAGACCAGACCAGACCAGCAAATTACAGTCCAAGTAAAAACATCCTAGATTCTTAAAGTTGCTAAAATTTAGTCATTTAGTCCTTTAACGGTGAAAATCATATAATTTGTGAAACGTAAATACTGTTACATCTAATTCAGTAATTTGTTTTAATAATTTATTATATACCATTGGTAATAGTAAATTTCAAATTTGATACTCCTATTAGATTGTGTGAAATTCAAAGTAGCTAGAAACTCTATTTAATTAAAAGAAGAAGTATTGATAGTAATATCCATAATACCTAACATCCATAATAACTTTGATGATAATATCCATAATACCTAACATATAACCGAAATAAAGATATGGAAAAAATATAAATTAATACGCGCGTAGTAATTTCAAGTGAATTAAATTATGTTCAAATTGTATATTAGAGTGACTATATATAAAAGTATAATCAAAATCACTTTATTTGGAAAAATCTCCAATAACAACAATAAAGTTATTATTATTGATCTATTACAGGTGTACTTTACTCTTTCGAAAATAGAAAATTGAAACACTAATTTAGAACAAAACAAAACAAAATGAAGCGTGGGAGTACATCGAATGGAATAATTGACAACACCCACAACACACACCCATAACTAGATCGAACCAAGTTTCCTAAATATGACTGTTACAAAGATCTCACTTTTTGTTCATAATATTTTTTGACCTGACCATGTTCTTTGATTTAGCTAAGAGAAAGTTATGCAAAATTTAGAGCCTCTTTCGTCTTACAACTAAATTCTCAATTTGACTCTAAATATCTATAAATTTATGTATACTTATAAAATCTATAATAAATTAACATTTGAATATAACATTTGAATACTGCCGTATATGAAATTAACTTTTTGTGATAAACTATGTAAGTTTTGAATAATTAAGGGTCAAAGTTAAAAAAGTTTGACTCAAAAATTAAAATTCAGAATTAAATGTGGACGGGTCGGGTTCGGGCGGGTCGGGTATGTGGACCCTTAACCCGTTCGAGTTTTTTAATTTAAAGACTAGGCCCGACCCTTTGATATTTTAAATCGGATATTTCGGATATTTTTAAGTCGGATATTTCCAAAGCCATCTACCCTCTAAATGCTCAACTTTTGAGTTCCCTCAATTTGGAGGGTTTTGAAGAATAATTAATGAAATAGTAATTTAAACTCAATTAAAAATAAACATCAGTTCAATTATTTGAATTCATCATATTTCAAAATCAGTTTTATCATAATTCATTGAAAATTCTCTTCTTTCAAATTTATTACTTCCAAATACAAAGAAGAGCTTTCTCATCATCTTCTCTCTTTTCTCTCCAACAACATACCTCCAAAATATTCTCTGCTTTCCTTTAAACTCGCAAATATACCCTTAAACTCCTGTTCGATAAAAATGTGTCACTAAAAATATGGTCGTCCCTTCGTTATGTTATTCACGTAACATAACACAGGTGTGACGCGTGTGTAGTAAAATGTCTATCAATTATTTTTTAACTTGATGGATTGGTTTTATATTGAATCAAACAATTTTATGAAGTGTTTAGTAATCCATTTTTCGATTTAGTTTTGTACTACGAAAACACACAGAAAAACCACACTAAGTAACTTTTTCAGTGGTTTTTGGATAGATGATAGAATCGGCTTGTGTAGTTATTGGTTAAACATGTAATATCAGCCTATTAGCTTCTCTGTAACCTAAAGTTAGTCAACTTCTCCTATAAAAGGAATTTATAAACGTCCATAACTATATTTTGGATCTATATTTGACCTAGGTTGTCGAGATATTTATTTTAGTACAGTAGCTAAACACTTTCATCATGGGAGATTTCTCAAAAGAGGAGTAACTGGAGTTTGAAATTCCAAATTATGACTGCTATATTTGTAGACGTGACTGCAAAATAGTTGCAATACAGTGCATTTAACATGACAATATTTATTATAATTAATGGAGTATTTTTCAATCATGATAGTATTTTTCATGCATGATAGTAACAACTCCTATTTCGGGATGAAAAACATACTAGTCCTACTTTGGAATTCCAAATCTCATTTGCTCCTATTTTGGGCAATTTCTTTACTGGTGAGCATTTCGATCAGTTCGGTCATTGGTTTTCGGTCCGGTCGGTTAAATCGGTTATTTGCTCACCCCTAATTATTTCCCTTTCATTATCCGGCATACTCACTCTCTCCTACACATCTTCATCATGTTGACTTTTATGAGTCAAATATATTGAAGTTTTACTAATGATATTTTTTGATACAAAAATATTTAAAATATGGAAATTATAGGAAATTAAAATTTTGTTAGTTAAAAATAATTTTATAATGCATAAGAACTTCAAATTTCATGTGAATTTAATAACTAAAAAACTAGAGTTTTTTCCAGAAATAATGTTAGTTATATAAATAAGAGATAATTCCCTAAATAAGAGTAAAAAAGTTTTGAAATTCTAAAATAGGAGTATCATGTTTTTTATTCCTTGAATAGGAGTAAATTTCTGCCAAGTTTGACATTACTAGACTCAAAAACAAGGCATTTTTTCCAAACTTGACAGATTACTCCTATTCAGAGAATAGAAAACATGATACTCTTATTTTGGAATTTCAAAACATTTTTAATCCTATTTAGAACAATTTCTATATAAATAATTCCCAAAATAAAATTAAGTTAGAAATAATTCCTAAAATAATGATAGAATAAACCTTGATTAACGGAGCCCGACAGTTCAATTGGCACTCTCTCTTCAATCGCCGAACCGTAAGAAAGCAAGGAAAGACATCAAATATTATCAAGTTAGTGGGTCCCAAATTGTAATATAAATCTCTCCGTTTATTTAGAGTGATATAACTTGTTTATCTGTAATCTGATTTTTACAGGAAATATATCAAAATTCATAATTTTTTATTATCTTTCATTTGACACCAATATTGCATATATAAAAACAAAAAATTAAAAATACATTTGGATCGGGTTTTAAAGTTCATTTTTTAAGTTTTATCTAGTTAGATGAACATTTTATTAACTTTTGCTTTATTGTGTCTGCGGTAAATGAGTTGTATATTAATCAAAATATGTAAGATGAGATTTACTTTTCTGACTAAATTGATTGAATTTGATTAGTATGAAAACATTATATTCAAATATATTTCATTAATAAAAAAGCAAAAGTTCTTCGAAAATAGCTAAAATGTTCATCAACAACAACTTCAGCCAATTCAATTAGAAAAATAACTTCAACTTTACTTATTTTGATTAATATACAATTCATCTACCGTCGACCTAATATGAAATTGGATGAACTTATTATAGATTGTATAATAATTAAAATAATCAAAATAAGTAAGGTTTGTGTTATTTTTCTGGGAGAAGTTAGTGTTAGGATGTTTTCTTTAAGATTGAAATTTGTTGATCTGGTCTAGTCTAATTTGGTTTGGTTTGATTTGGTCTGATCTGAACTTGTCTGGTCTTGTTTGGTAAACATTTGATCTATGTGTATTTTATAACTACAAATGTCTAGCCTAATCTGGTCTAGTCGAGTTTAGTGAACATTTTGATTTCCTTATAAATTTTTGAAGAAAATAAACGCAAGACCATAACCTCTCACATCCCTACCCGTATCCTTTGTGACGTTTGGATGTATAAGATCGAGTAGCTTACATACCCATAATCAGTGGTATCAAGGTTCAGCAGATTCCAAGGTTGCTTTTTATGCCGTGATCCATTTTTCATCTCCAAAATCTAAAAACGACTACTGTTTTTTTATTTTATTCTCCTATAAAAGTATAATCATAATAGGATTTATTTTTTTTCTCAAAAAATAAATATAGGATTTATTTTATTCAGTACACAATCACATTTTTATTTATAAAAATAAATTAAAATAAAAAATATTATTTATAAATTAATAGACAAAACACAAAAAAAGTAAATATTAAATTAGAAAGTAAAAATAAAAAATAAAAAATTTAAACACATAAAAAAATTGTGGGTCTATGTTGTTGCATCAGCACCGCCACCTTCAAACGCCAAAATCTCATGAAAGTGGCATTACTACTCTTTGAAAATATCATTTTTTCTCTCAAACTGCCACCAAGAACACATTATTTTTATATGTTAGCATAATTTCCCGATGATCGGAGTTGTTAATACTGGAAGGTGATTGAGGAGGCGGTTGAGGTATGCCCGCATATTGTTTATTTATCTTTCACATTTTTTTGTTAGTATAATAAACAAATCCTATTATGCAAGGCAAGGGTACATAGAATAGGCAGATATACTCATATTTTGAAAAATTAAAATTTATACTTCTATTTTTTCAATTTAGCTTTTATTTACTTTACCCCTTTTTAGCGGTGTGTTGGAGAGAACCCACACATTCATCCTATATAAGAATAATTAGTAGGAGTATGATAATACCGATATGTGATAGTATGATTTTAGAATATCAATAATTTATTTCTGTTTATAAAAACACAAAATATTCCTATTTTAGAGTGTCCAATTGTTTTCTCTTATTTTAGGAAATTTAATTTCTTAAAAGAAAAAGCAAACAATGGGAAATTGCCCTAAATAGGAGTAAACGAGTTTATGAATTCGAAAATAGGACAACTATAGATATTCCCGAAATAGGAGTCATTACTGTCATAATTGAAAAATACTGACATTAATGATAATAAATATCGCCTGAATGTCACTAAACTTATTATCTCATGATATTTTCATTGTGTTAGGTAGGAGTTCTGTTTCTTTCATGTCCTTTTCTCACTGGCGGAATTTTCAAGAAGTATAAAAAGGAACTTAGATCATACCCCTTCAAATCGAGGAAGGAAATACTTGGTCTAATGTTATTTACCTTTTCATTTGTTAATAATTAGACATGAATTGGCCAAAAGCCCAAAAGTGTGGGCCAAAATCCAATTCCATATTTTGACCGTTAACATCCTTATTTCAACTATATTCTTAAATTTATCATTTTTATTGAACATCATTATTTATAGACCTCGATAAAACTATATTGCGAGTAACTTTAGCCTACTTACCAATAGAACTCAAATTCTCCCTTATTGTTTTCCTGCCTATAGATCTCAAGTTCTATTCATTGTATATTTTTTTCCTATTTTCATTGTATATTCCTTTCGGTGTACGAAATGAGCAATTTGATATTTGTACACCGATCAGAAAACCACGTAGTCCACACACTTACAAGAGATGCATGTTCAGACCTATTTGGGTGGGAATCCCCCCGAGTACATTGCTCATGTACTGAAAATTGATCCTAGTAAGGAAGTTATAATTTGGTTTCCAAACAAAAATGAGCAATTGGATATTTAGATGCAGATGCATGTTGTCTTTAATGCTACATTTTGTTTGGCAAAACAAGATCATCAACTAATTCATGACTTATAAGTCTAGGGGTGGGCAAGAAAAACCGTAACCGACTAACCGTGGTAAATAACCGCAACACCGGTACTTTTCTTGGTTAACCATACCGTGTTTTTAAAATCTAGCGGAACGGTTAACCAACCGATAGAAAATGTGGTTAACGGTACGGTAACGGTTATGAAACCAAATACCGCCAATTAGCCAGCCGAGAACTCAAAATTAATACGTAGTATATTACTACAGAATTCATATATTATTGTTCATTTCCATTTAAGAAATCCAATGTGAATTCCTAAAACTTTTTGGTAAGTGCGTATTGTACATAATAGGAGTTTTATTCAATATGAACTAATGATCTATTTGCAAACTGCAAATATTGTATTGCAATTTAGATTTATTAATTAATTTTACGTTCAAACTCTAGATTACAATTTCATTTGAAGTTCAAAATTGACTTATTCACGGATTAGTCAAACCAGAATTCAGGCAATTTTCTCAACTTTGGAAATTGCATATTTCAAATCAATTTTTTTAAAGTTAAATAATACAGCACATCCGTGTACAAGCATAAATTATACTACGTATACACTATACTACTGCTTCAAGTCATCATTATTTTGGAAACAATAATAGTCTGTGGTCTCTTTTAAAAATAACTTTGCAAATTGCAATCCGTATACGTAAATGTAATTTACTGGGTGACAAAAAACTGAAGATAGAGGCTTAATACTACTATGTCAAGTGATCTATATTATGGTTAATTGTTTACCCGGTCAATCGTCGTTATGGTATGATTAATGGTATTATAAATATACTAACCGATATCTCGCTTAACCATAAGTTGGTTAACCGAAATACGGCTAACCAACCGTGACCACTCCTACATAAGTCATCTGCCGGGTAATAAAGTAATTATTACTAACTTATAATAAGGTTATCACTTTTAAGTTTCTTTTTTTTTTTAATTTTTTAAAGTAGAAAATAGTAAAAAAAGTGCAAGTAACTTAATATAAAAATTTGAGAAGCTTCTTAATCATTGAAACTTACTAATTAAATAAGTTTGAATTGTTGATGAAACTCTAGCTGGTCCATTTATTTGACAAAAACAAATCTAAAAAAAAACTAGTCATAAAGTAAAATTAACTAATTGTGAAATGCATCTCAAAGTTTTTATTTATAATTATATAATGAACAATAACTACCCTCAAAATAACCATGAATTAAACACAATGCAGGATGGAAACGGTGAACCTTAGATCGGTTGGTGGGCTGGCAAAGGTATTGGGGGTAGCTCTATGCACAGGGGGAGCTGCAACCATCGCCTTCTACAACGGACCTACCCTAAAGCTACTTTTACATCACCACCTTATCAGCCACCATGACCAACAACATCAACAAAATGCTGCTTCTGGCAACACATGGGTCAAGGGTGTCTTTCTTATGCTCCTAGCTAACGCTTGTTGGAGCTTATGGATTGTCGTACAGGTACGTAGGTCGATCGGGCTCTTAAACGATTTCATGATTTGAAATATTCAAGCTCGAGCTCGATCAAGAACCAAACTAACTAAACTCATCTATGTTGATTAAGTACTCATGCTCTCACTCTAGCAAAGTATAAAATGTTTAATCATATTTATAAGTTCATAGGGTATTCCTTGTTAACCATTTAGTATGCATCACAAAGTCTTAGTACGATATCAGAGTCATATTAAGTTATAATAATTTGAATGTCTATTTGGCTCACATGATATAGAGTAGCCTCTAGTTTCACCTATTTAATCACCCTCAAGTTGTCCTATGGAGTTTGAACTTAGCGAGGGTTGAAGTATGATAAATTAAAGACTTCTACAGGAAAGAATTACTTTCGCTAGAAAATTACATGGAACACATTCTGGTGGAGAATTTCCAGATGCGAAAAAAATTTATTTATTAGTTATATAGGACATTATTTGCAAGTAAGCAAAGTTACGTTACAACACTAATATCGAGCACTTGCAAAAGTTATGTGATTAAATCTGCAAAATTCTCATTGAAAGGTCTGTTCCACACCAGCAAAGTATAATAAGCCAGCTTCAAACTCGATCACGGATCTTGGAGCCATCATGATAAAATATCTATTCCATCCAAGTTTGAGCATAGCGGTGTCTGTTTCCATTTGAACTATAGCCTCTGTGATGGTCTTAGATAGGGGTAAGATGTTTAAGGGGTGAATGGACTTTTAATCTTTTTCAACCCAAGTGAACTTTCCTCTTTGAAAGTTGGTTCTTAAATCATTTGAAAGATCTTTGAATTGCCTATCAGTGAAAGTCATGACCCATTAAGATTTGAAGAACCATTTACATCAACCTCAAATTCAATATTTATATCCTAATGATTAGGAGTTAGGACATTGATTGAAACTAATTGTCTCTAATTTTTTAGTCTTAAAATGCATTAGGGGCATATTGTGAAGGTGTATGATTGCAAGCTTCTAAGCACAGCTCTTCAATGCGGTTTGAGCACCATACAATCATTTGTGATAGCCATTGCGTTGGTGAGAAATCCGGTGGAGTGGCAGCTTGGATGGAATATCAAACTTCTGTCCATTATTTATTGTGTGAGTAATTCTAGCTAGCTTCTTATTATTTGGAAGTCAATATTAATTCTGAAGATAAACATTTAGAAACTGTAGTAATTAAGTTAAGTGGTGAACCCACCTACTTGGCAGGGAGTGGTAGTGACAGGATTGACATTTTATTTGCAAGCCTGGGTAGTTGAGAAGAAAGGTGCACTTTTCTTGGCCATGACTACACCTTTGTCTTTGATCATCACCATAGCCATTTCAGCTGTCCTTTTGGGAGAGATTGTGAGTTTGGGAAGGTAAAATTATTTAAATGCAAGTATCTTTGTGTACATTTCATTTCATTTATAGTCTTTAAATGCAATTATTATATGGTTACACTTTATTTCTACATACCAAAACAGCATTCTAGGAGGAGTTTTGCTGGTGGGAGGACTATATAGTGTTTTATGGGGAAAGGCTGAGGAGCATAAATTGGGAGCGGTCACAAAGGTTGACATTGAGAACGGTGATGACTTCGCCAAGAATGAGGAGGACAATAACAATGGTGGCATGGAAACTAAAATTCCGCCCAATCAAAATAATTTAATAAACCGTGCAAATTCTTGAGTGTGCTTGGCCCGCCATACACGGATGCTCTGTGCCTTTGTTCTCTTATTTCAATACTATAATTTTATCTAATTGTTTTCTCCATCTATTGTCAAAATATCAGTTTCAAAATTCTTAATAATAAAGATCAGCATTAAACATATAAAGTGGTAATTCAAAAAAACAAATAGCACAAAGAATATGACAAATAGTCACTATTGATGCAATTTAGGTTGCCAATCAAGCAAGCCATTTTGCAAGTTATTCGGGGTCAACTTGTTGGTTTTTATTTCAATCAAGTTCGACTGGATTCAAAATATACTAGAGCCCGTTTGGTAACACTGTTTTTGGCTTATCAGGCTTATAAACAACCTTTTTCTCCAAACACGTAATTTTTGATTTCGCGCACTGAAATGTGTAATAATAAGAAAAGGTAAGGTGAGAGTTACTTTTCTGGCTATATCGACTAAAGTTACTTACTGTAGAGGATCATTTTAGCTATTTTACATACTACCTCCATCCCGATAGACTTTGTACCTTTTGAATTAGGGGAGAAATAAGAATAGTAAAAATTATGTGGTTGAAGTTTGTGCAGAGGAGAGAGAAATGAGTAGAACAACAAAATAGTTACTTTATTGGAAAAGTGACAGTTTTTTAGGACAACAAAAAAGACAAAGTTGGCAAAGTCCAACGGGACGGAGGGAGTATAATTTTTTCTCTATTTTAATAATAATATAAATTTTAAATTTAATTTTTTCATAAATTAGCCAATACAATCACTTCAACCAAAACTTCATAAGTCAGTCGATTTCAGTGTTACCTTTTAAACTTGATAAAACTTCAGTGGAATCATCCAATTCAGTCGATTTCAGTGTTACCAAACAGGCTCTCAAACGTAACTCAACTAACCCCTAACCATATCAAGTCAAAGTATACATACTCAACTCGAAATGCTCACACGCTACCCGATTATGAATTCATATTGTTTTTTAAACTCCTACATATGAACATTACCATATCTATCCATAGTATGGATTCACACATAAAAACTATACATGTACGAGAGTATTATACTAAAGTTATATTAGAGATTCACAAGTTGCTTAATCTTATGCGGATTTTTAGGCATTCTTAAGAGAAGCTGAAGCAGATTTATGCAAGACTAGTTGAACTTAATTTATCCTATAGATTGTAATATTATGAATAGCTGTTCTCATAGAAATTCAAATAAAATAATTCATCAAACATATGATGAAAATTTGATGTTAATAGAGATGGAACATTGAATAAAAAGGTGACTTTAATAAGAAAAGAAAATTTTAACACATTACTAATGGGAAACCTCCTGTTTGGTGAAATTAGTGTATGAGTGAAATTATAATTTCTCTGTTAAATTCCAACCTAATTGGATTATATATGTGTGTATAAATTATAGAAAGATCATTGTTGAAAAATAAACCTTACTTAAATCACTTAAGCAAATCTTTCCATCCTGATTAACTTATTTCAATTGAGAAAATACAAAGTTAAGAATTCGAAATTTGAAAGTTGAAACCAAATAAGATCTATGGCTTATATAGATTTTAAAATTTTGATTTTGTTAAAGGATTATATGGTGTACTTCCCATTATAAAATGTCAGAAAGTATACCTTTACAAGCTTGACGTACTCCGCAGTAAAGTTTCTCAGCTTGAGGGCCAAATCTTCGATCGCATAAATAGGTGCCCAGATACCCTACACCAGCTTCAATATAACATGTCAAGCATACCAAAAGAGCTATTTATAGTGTAACAAGATGTGTGATAAGTCACCAATCGCTATGAAAGCCTCAAAGCAGGGACAAGGTTTGAAGCTTAAGGGGGCGATTGGATCTGCTTCTTAAAATTCTTTCTGCTCTTTCAGGGAGCAAAAACATACTCCCTCCGTCCCGCTAACAATGGAACAAGAGGGAGAGGAACGCAAATTAATAAAAAGTGGTTTATGTGGTTGATATTGAATTGATAAAGTAAGAATAAAGTAAGAATGGTTTAAAGCCACACAAACTTTACCAAATTTGGTATGGGACAATCTTAGTGGGACGGACCGATAAGGTAAAATGGGACAATCATAGTGGGACGGAGGTAGTATATTGGAGTGTTTGGGTGAAAGTGCAGAAGCACTTATGAGTGTTCCAAATTACTCCTAAAAGTAGTTTTTTAGAAGTTGGGAGACACCAGCTTCTGAAAAGTTGATTCTAATTTTGCTTCTACTTTTAAAGAAAAGCACAAGCAGAATCAGTTCCAAACACCCCCTAAAAGGCTAAAAAACACTCTCATTTTGACTTTGATCTTTGCTCCTTTGAGTGACAAAAATCAAGGGTCCATGGGAAGATTTTCATATAGGTTCAAGGAGTCGTGGCCATCCGTAGAAAAAAATCAGTTATACATATACTAATTTGGCTCCCCCAAGAGTAACTTTTCAATTTTCATCATAATGACGTTGAATCTAGCTATCCTTAACAATTATAGTGTTACTTTTCTCCCCTGACAACATTCGAAGATATTGAAGCGTCGTTCAATTGACATGTTTTGTGTTCCCTAACACATTAGAGACCGCAAACTGCATACGAAGTACATCACTGGTCATTAATCATAATTATGATCAACATTTTGATCATTTTCTGGAGCCTCATAATTGAGCGTAGTAGGTTGTTGGGGTATCACGATGAAAGCGTTAAATGCCCCGGTCATAGTCGTTATCAGTGTCTGCCATTGTTGTTGATTCACCTGCCATTGTTCCTCAGAGGCCTTAAGGCGGGCCTCTTTTCCCTGCAAACCGGCCTTCACAACATTTAAATCTTCTTGACTTGGTACCACAACCTCGCTAGAATAACCAACACTACCAGACATAGTTTTAGCTTGACAGCCCGCTCCGTAAAGACGATCCTTTTATCTCGGAACTGTTTTAGTCCACAACTCTGTGTCATCTATACTTCATATGACTGGCCCTTCGTCGCAGCTTGCGATTTAAGTTCCTTGTACTTGGCCTATCAAAACAACAACTTCACACTATGTACAGATATAAAAATACTACGGCGTATTTTACAATTTAAGGTTGTATTAACTCACCCAAACATTAACAACTCTCGGAGGATCACCCGTTTTAGGCACATAAACTTTTTCATATACCTTAATCTTTAACGGTTAATGTTTCAAAATTTCAGCCTAATAATAATAAATTAGTTAAAATTTAAATTAAAAATGTCAAACCATACAATATATTTTATATAAGTTTCGTACCAATTTTTCAGCGTGTGCAACAACCGGAAGGCGCTCACCATGTGATGGCGAAGAAGGTTGTTTGCTCGTCTTTGTGTTGCCTGTGTACATAAGACAATGAAAGCGAGTTGCACTTGTTCAGTCTGTGAAGGGTCTGAGGGCATCTCTTGGCTGGAGCATGCCAGATGGAGAGGGGCTATCATTTACATATTGGGTGGAGACAGACTTCATCAGTAGAGATGATGTGTTTGCACCAGGTTTGTGAAGTATATTGTGGAGTCTGAGGAAGGAGCGGAATGCAATTCTTTGGAATGGAAGGCAACTTTCTTTAGTGCAGGTAGTGAGGGCATAGGCTGAAGCTTACCTGGAAGGATGGCAAAGAGCCCAATTCTAACCTAGAGCAGCAATGTTAGCAGCAACAACTCATGCATGGGTGAAAGTGTGAAACCATGTAGTGGAATAACCAAATTGAATGTGGACGCGACAGTGAGGTTAGGGAGGGGCGTGAGAGGGCTTGGCTGTGTTCTTCGGGATAGCGAAGGAGCTTTTTTGGCGGGAGGAGTTGTGTAGAAAGCAGGGGAGTATCTTCCTAGCGAGGTCGGAGCTCTTTCTATGAGGGAGGCACTAAGCTGGTTAAAGGATATGAAGTGGAATCAGATCGAGGTGGCCGGGGATCAGACTCTTTGCAACTTGTCCAGAGTATTCAGACTGGTGGCTCGAATGAGGCGTCATTTGGACTTATTGTTGGTGATATTAGAGACTTTGCTACTCATTTTCCTAGCATTACTTTCTCTCATGTAATTTTTATTAATAAATTCGGGAAGTGTTCCCCGGCACTCCCCCACCAAGTGTGGTTCTTTCCGGGCCCCAAATAAAAACTCTCTCATGTAAGACATTCAACGAATCAAGTTGCCCATAGCCTAGCTAGGGTGGCTGTTTCGACGTTTGGCTCTTAGATTTGGAGTAATTTTCCTTCTATTAGTATTGCGTTGTATTTGAACCATGATCTTATTTACGTAGTATAATAGTTAATTTTTTTGCATTTGTAAAAAAAAAGCTAAAAATTAGTGGATGCATGTATTAAACTATTTTCCACTTTTTTACGACATTTTCATTTTCATTTACCCCAGTGCCGCAAAGGTTCCCACCTACGGTAAGGGGTAAGGGGGTTCGGATGTACGCAGTCTTACCCCTGTGCTAAAGCACAGAGAGACTGTTTCCGGATGACCCATAGTGAAAATCGCGTCCAAAATTGCATGGACTGACCGCTGCTCCATAACAAAGAAGCGCCGACAGTTTAGTGAATCATTTTTCTTTATTCCATCATAATCTCAAGCCAAAAAATAATGAATCTTTTTACGACGTATTATATAATTTTTTGGGGTAAAATACTGAAAAAGGTATCTATGGTTGGGCTCATTTCAGATAGGGACATGTGTTTCTTTTCTTAACAAAGAAAGTCATGTGCTTAAATTACGTTATCACAAGAGGGACCCGACACCTAATGCACTTTAAAATCGTCATAGCGAGGAAGACGATGAACAATAACTCCGATTTCCAAAAGTGTTCAAAAAATTCAAAGAAAAATACTAGTAAGTGTGCCTCATCAAGGCGACCTCCAGGCCATCTAGAGGTCTTCTGTCCGCCATAAAGATAAACTTTGTGTTGATGCCGACCTCAAGCCGCCTAGATCCTTTGCTGAAAGCTTGCGTACTACCTAGCCTTGTGAGTCACCAAAAACCCTAGACCATAGAGGTCGTCTCCTGTCCGCCTTAATTGTAATGTGTTATTATGATAGATAGAATAAGTATTTAGAGTTAAAAACACACCGAGCTATTAAGCTCATCTGGTTTACCCTGTAAACTCTTATTCTACCTATTATTAAATAGGTCTTTGAATGAGATTGCATACACACTTCTACAACACAAATGTAATACTGCGTATATTTGTTTGAAATGAAAATAAAGGAACAAACACCACACGGGGCTGGATTTCAAAAGTGTTCCAAGTATTCCATACTCGTTGAGATTGCTCAATAATTTCTCTTTGATTTGTTTCATTAAATTGGTCTTATACTAATACCAAACTTGATAATGTTAGGGAGTCTGTAACCAATCTAAATAAGATGCATTGCTAAATAGATGGCGGGGGAGGTGGGGGCTGCAGATAGTAAAAACTTATAATCAGGCCAGACACGGCAGGGACCAAGGACATTTGTCAGTGAAATTTGAATCTAAACCTACAATTTATTTTTAATTAGTTCACCTAATTGTACGTTCTGAATAATTTAGAAGTGAATTAGAAATTGGAATAAATTAAAACCTCATAATTATAAATGGCTGCTTTTTCAATACACGTTCTGAGTGTATTGCAGAAGAAGAATGAGCGGAGTACCACAATTTACTCTCGCCCTCCATTGAATCTCCCTCTCTATGTCCAATTAATTAAACACCCAGGCCAGAGGGGACACTCTTTTCTGTCGTCCATCGCCACCCTCCCGCTGCTCTCCCGTCACAACAAATAATCATATAGTATTCAAATATACATATAATTTCATATACGTACCTACATCGAGAGATCCGAAATTAGTTATGGGAGGGTGTGCGTCCAAGCCTAGGGTTCTAAAGGATGATGACGTCTCAGCCATATCTCCGGAGCCGCAAAACAAGGAGGTCTTCGCCGCCGCCGATAGTACGGTGGTTGCCGAAAAGAAGCTGTCGACGGACGCGGAGAATGCTACCAAGCGCCGTTATCCCAGCACCATTTTGACGGAGGTGCCTTAGAATCTCACGCGTTTGTACCATTCAATTTTGGGAAATTTACCGTTAACCCCGAGGTTACGTCATAGTTATTATAGAAATTAGTTCAAATAGGACTAAAATTATAGCAAAAACCTAAAATAGAATTTGTTATGTTTTTATTCCAAAATAGGAACATATGAGTCCTATTGGAAACATACCTATTTTTGCATTCCATTCTTACCCTTTCATTAAATATGAATTAAAAATAGTCAAAAGCCATAATTAAATGTTTAATTCATAATAAATTCGAAAAAAATTCAAAAATTCGTAGAAATATAATTAAAAAATTTATAAAATTTTTATAAAATAAAAAATTCAAATTTTTTTTAAATAATTTTATTTTTTAAAAAATTAATAAAAAATAGTAAAACTCCGTAAAAAAAATTTAAAAAAATATGGATGCCTTTCCCACCGCCTGTACTACCTCCCAGCACCACCACCTCCGGGCGATGAAAAAATGCCATTTTCCCAGAAAAATGCCATTTTTTTTTTCTGAAAATGCCAAAAAAGTGGCATATTTCTCTTTTCGAATGCCAACATTTTCATTTTTTCTGCCATAAATATGGCATTCGTAATGAACTTGGCATTTTTTTCCCTGATGACTGGAGGTGGTGGTGCTGAGGCGGCAGAGGCGGTGGCGATTTTTTTTTTGAGTTTTTATTTTTTTTAATTTTTTTTAATGTTTTTAATTTTTTGAAAAAAAAAATAATTAAATTTTATTATTTTTTATTTTTTGAATTTTTATTATTTTTTATTTTTTATTAGGAATTAAAACATTTTAATAGCTATAAGGGTATAATTGTCCAAGGTACACATAATTAGTCCTATGCAAACATAGTTTATTTTTTGGTCCTATTTGTGAAAAGTGAATGACTTTTAGTCCTATTTTGATAATTAACTCTAGTTATTAATGTAATCTTGCATTTTCAAAAATCAATTACTTATCCCTCTGAGTTTGGATCATTTTCGTTCTTTGCCCCCCTCACGTTAATATTTGTTAAAATTTAAATCTAATATAATTCCTAAATTCAATGAAAAATGTCTATAAAATTAATTTTTAATGTAAAACACAAATTAGTATCATAATTATAAGTCATTGTTGTTGATCGTAGTTAATAAAATTTTTAAATAAATTAAAATCTATGATATTTTAGATCTTAGATTATTAGTTTTCAATTATTCAGATTATGGAATAATTGGAATAATCATCACATTCTGTTTTTTAGGTCCCTTATTGATACTAAACCTATATTTTATGTCATGGAATGATAAAAAAAAAATCTTGGTATTTCTTCTTTGCTACACACGAAAGAAATGTCATTGCGATTAATTCAACCGAATGAATTAAAAATAAGACTTGTATATTCATAATGAAGAAATGCCTAGAATTTTGACAACTCATTTTATAAACAATTCTTTTTATGTATCCCATGAATATGACTTGTGAGTTTTCCCCTTAACTACTCTCATTAATTGTTACTTCACGATCGAGTAGTTAAGTAGAAAAACAAATGATCATTAGCAATGACTTATAATTATGATGATAAATTGTTTTATATTTTAAAAATTAATTTTAAATTCAACTTTCATTGAATTTAAGAGGTATATTAAAATTTAATTTAACAAATATTCACATGATGGGTATATAGTGAGAATGATCAAAACTTAGGGGGTGACTAATTGATTTTTGAAAATGCATGGTTGCATTAATAATTATGATATCACCTCAGGGAGCTAATAATAATTTTCCCTTCAATTTTTCAAGTTTGTTGCACAACTTTGATCATTACTCTATCCAAATCTCTTTTAAAAAAAATTTAAAAAACTCAGATTTTTAAAATTTAGGATGAAACAAATGTAGGAATATATTTTAGGATGCCTTCCAAAAAAAATTAGGATGCTTTCAAAAAAATATATTTTAGGATGTAACAATAAATTACTACTTATATTTTAGAATATATGAATAGTGCTAAATTTCATTTGTTAAATTTATTTAAGAACGAAGGTAGTATGAATTTGTTGCATTTTGGAACTGTTTTACTTGGCTATAATTCCTATAAAATTTATCAATTAAATTCTTAAATCAATTCTATTTTCTTACTACTGTATTAATCCAATTTTTTAATGTGATATTCTTTCCAAATATTCCGTATTGTTTATTGGGGCATTTTGAAACTTTTCAAATGTTTTGTAGATCTAACATTAATTTTTCTAAATTGAGATGATGTCAAAGTTAGAGAGGGACTAAAAGAAAGTAGCACAACATTCAGTTTTAATAATAATGATTTTAAAACAAAATGTGTTATACTTCACTTAGAAGGACTAAAAGACTTGATAAAACAAAATGTGTTATTCTTTCCCTTTACTTTCTCTAAATATTTTGAACATTGTTTATTTGTTTCGTGTGATTGTCAACAGCTCTCCAAACCATACCGAGCACCGATCTATTTGACTGCACAGAACACGAAAAGCTCAGAATCGGTGAAGGAGAAAGCATGTGAACCATCCACATGGAATACGCCTGAAGTTCAGGAACCCCAACAGCCAAATTCTGAAGAAGAACAAACACAACATTCAGTTTTAATGGACTCCTCTGACAAACAGTCACAACAAGTGTCTCCAAAAACAGAGAAAATCCCATCACAAGAATTCAAAACAGCAATGGATGATGACAATTTGGCCCAAAACACAATCATTCCTAATGAAACCATCTCGGGAAAGAAACTTTACGAGAATGTTGCAGAAATTATCACCCTGATGAAACCAGAAACTATCACAGAGGAGAAGAAGACTGATGACGAAAGCCATCTGGAGAATATCCCGAAACCTGAGACTTCTTCTCCGAAGGAAAAATGTCAGAAATCTGCTGAAAACGCCTTAGAACCCGAGGTTCTTTCTGGGGTTTCTGAGAAAACTGAACACAAGTCCACAGTAAACAACTCTGCAAATCTTGAGACTGCCGAGAAGAAAACAGAAGAAGATCAGCCTTCCGAAGAGCCCACCAGTGACCACAATAAGACTACTATGGAGAAAGAAATTGAGGAAAAACAGGTTGAACACCCTTTGATGTCTGAGGTAGTACCTTCAGACGAGAAAACAGAACAGATTTCCAAAGAAGAAAATACCCTAAACCCTTATTTTCCTCAAAATGACAAGACAGAACCGAAACCTGAAGAAGAAAACAACTCTGACAAACCCGAGAAAGGAATAGAAGAAAATGTTCTAGAGGGATATACTGAAAAAGTCAGGAATGATACTGAGGAAGAAAACACTCAAATCACTGGAAGTCTTAATGTTAATAAAGCAAACGGGGAGGAAAAGGAGGAGGAGGAGCCTACAAAACCTTTGGAGAAGAGAGAAGCAGCACAAGGAAAACCAAACGCCCAACAGCAACAACCTGAAACAATAACTGGGGAGAAGGAAAACACTGCTATGCTGTTGGATCAACTTCTCATGAAGGAAATGGAAGAGAAATGGATAGGAGGATGATAATAGAGTTGTAGAAATAGAAAAGATCCAACTAATTAATCATATCAAATCTTTGTACAGCTAGGACTCATATTCTTGTAGTGTACACACATCTTCTCCCTGTAAAATAGAGATTATATTAATTTTATGTTTCATCTTTTGTATGTGGCAGGGGTATTGAGGCATTGCATTATCTTTTGTCAATCTCCCTATAAAAAGAAAGGCTAAAAGTCAAATATGCTCGGATACCCTTCTCGCAAGTTGTACCCTTAATTCGATAAAAGATTCAAATTTCACTTTTCACAAGTTACGATCTAGTCACCGCCACATCATCCGGTAGGGTGTCAACTATGTGTATGATAGAGTATATAGACTCGGACCTCCGGGTCTCACGACTATTAGGCCAGGACAGCGGCCCACGTACACTTAGCTGATAGCATTTTCAGTATTGTACATTATTATCATTATTATTCATATGTTCTAGATTAGCCTTTTATATTACCAGTTCATTTATGTAACCGTGTCTGTCCGGCCCAAATTAGAGACTCAGACCCGGATTTCTCTATATACTAGTAAGCTCACCCGTGCGAATGTGCGATGCAGGGTCAGAGAATTTTTCTTTAGAATTTATTTGTGCTCACTGCCTCACTCATTCAAATTACACTATCAATTGATGACAACATCTGTATCCATGGAATACTGATATAGATCAAAGCAATGAACTAAACACACTTATAATATTATGATTAAAAGAGAGCACTAACCATTACTTAAAAGATAAAAAATATCCAACAAATACATAGAAACCGTAACATTGTAAATATGCATTTCATGTAACCTAAACATTGTTGAACACTTCTTTGAATACAACATTCTGCGTCTTGTCAGTGGTTCCTTCATCTTCATCAACAATTAGAATTTTCAAACCACAACGATTGGTAACCCTTGATATATAATATCTAAGATATTGAAATAATAAATAGGGATGGCAGTCACCACCTGGATGGTGCAATATTCGCCTTCGCGTGTATTGTATGTCATCAGCCATGAAGAACCAACATTTTTGCCAAACATACTCCGATCGAGCCATCGACTCTGTCCATAACAATATTACAAAAAGAATCCTCAAACAATTAGCAGACGAGAAATGACCTGCCTCACTGAAAGCATCAATGAATTCTCTATCATCGTCGAGCAATCTTAACGCATAGCATGCATCACGAAAAGAATCATAAGTAACACCATTTAATGTTCTCAAATCCTAATGACCTGTTGCACCACGAATGTGATTCAAAAGACATCAAATGCAATAAGATTCACCGATACCGGGATGAACATAATAGACTCTGCCAATAATGAATGCTTGTTTTCTAGAAGCCCACTCTCTTGTATTCTTTTTACAAACAAACTTCTGAGGAAACTCTGCATACGTCAACAGTCTTGCTTCCGGGTACTTCTTATTGGCCTCCATCCATGCTGTGAACATATTATCCTTAACCGAACATGCCTGAACCACTAAATCCAGTGGCTGATCATCGCGAAAGACAACACTTTGTTCTTCTGGCAAATGGAAACTCAACTGTTCTACTGTCGAGGTCTTATATTGAATTTCAAACCCAAAAATGTGTCAATTAAACAGCCTCGCAAGCAGAAATATATCTACAGTCATAGTACATATGTATCTCATCGATCGGCTTTTTTTGTGCATCACCATCAACTGTCTGGTAAACCCCGCCGTGACCCGATCACGCCCTTTGTTTATGTACTTAAACAAATATTTGATTGACCTTGATCGATTACACCACTCTACGTTCATATGAGCTCTATATTTCATCAACGAATAGTGGATGTGCGGAACAACAAACCTATTGTCCAAATCTACCTTATTCTTTGATATTACGCGGTCATTAAAACTGTGTTATGTCATTCTTTAGTTATACTTAAATACGAAGCACAAATTTATAGATCCTTCTACTATTGTAGAAGACAAATTTAGGTATTTTGCATATAATTTTCTGAAATAATTACATAATTATGACTAAAATAAAGATTGTTTATGAAACATGACCTCTTAAATGTAATTGTTGGGTGTGTTTCGGAAAAAACGAAGAAATATTAATTAAAAATTAATTAATTAATTTATAAAATAGGTAAAGAAAAATAGAAATAAGATGGAGCAAATTTTAGCCAGAGCTCGTGCTACGCACGATGTCCTTAAAACGTATTCGTCGCCTCCCACGGTGCTAGGAGCGTTGCAACGACCGTTTCCCAGGATACGGTGGGTAACGAACTAACGTTTGAGCACACAAACGAAAGTTCCGGCGAACTGGAACACAGTATGAACACTTAGGAAATTTCGGAGTAGCTGGAAGTGTTTTTAGCTCAAGAAAACGTGAGAAATGTATTGTGTGTTAAGTTGTTGCAAACCACCTGTCAACTATTTATAGGAGGATTTGTTGTGTGTTAAATGAGGTGTTAATGGACCTGAACGTTGGACATCAATGACCAGTCCGTTGGGCATTGAATCATCCATAAACTGTCCACTTAACGTTGGATTAAAAGATAAGAACGTTGGGCATTTATTGAAGATAAGAACAGAAGGCCTCGAACGTCTCTGTTGCGAACAGAAGACCTCGAGCGTCTCTGTTGCGAACAGAAGATCTCGAGGGTTTCTATTGAGCCCTTCTGTTGCGGACAGAATACCTCGAGGGTTTTTGTTGAACCGAACAGAAGCGGAGCAGTTCTGTTGAGAACAGAACCCCTTCTGGTCCGGACAAAACCAGAGCGATTCTGTCAGCTTGGAAAAAATAAAGGAACACGAGTCGCAGTTTTTCTTCTCCGTTTCGGGATTTGATCGTCACCCCCCCCTGCGCGTAAGAGAGAGCCTCTACCTTTAAGAATCTTAACTCCTTAAAAGAGGCTTCCCTTTATAAGGGGGTGAAAATCCCTTGAGTTTTCCGGTGTGGGATAAAACACACTAGAAACTCATCATTTTCCCAGTTCTTTCATTTCAACGAGTGAACTTCGAGAATCAATTTCTCATTCACCCGTTATCCGTTTTGAGCGTAACATATATCGAATTGTAGCCCTTAACAAGGACAATCCGAAACCACTTTGACCCGACCCAAATCGTAAGTGGACCCTACTCAAATAATTGCCCCATAATGACCATTTAATGCAATTTTAACACATTTTTTCAACAGTAATGACTATAGTAATTTGTAGAGGATAAATTTAGGTATTTTTGCATATATGTTTTTGAAATATTTGCTTAGTTATGAATAAAATAAATATTGTTTATGAAAACATGACTTTTTAAGTTCGTGACTATAGTAGTAACTGTGGTCATATAATTTATGTTCAATTTTCACATCAAGTGACAATGACATTATATGAATAATAATTTTAGTCATTTTTGTAAATTACTTTTATTTCAGTAATTTTTTATAAATATTTTATATATTTGTAATATGTAGTAGTTTTGAAAAATCTCTAATTCTTTCTTTATTGTATTAATAAAATATTTTTTAAATATATTTTTTTATAATTCAGTAAATTGCAATCGCTTCATTTATAATTTTATCAATTTTAACGGATTGAACAAATCGTTCGCAACAATGTTTTTTAGCAAAAGTCACATTCCCTTCCCCATTTTTTGCAAGTCCCATCTCTTTCCCACAGTATTTTTGTTTGTTCCGACTTCCGAAGTCCCTACCCCTTCATTCCCATTTCTCACCGTACACATTACACCACATCAACACCTCCCACCCCATTCTCCATATGTTGTCACTGGACACAACACCCACACGCAAATATCCATATTCACCTTTCCTAGTTTGTATGGAACTTTTTTTTACATT
Organism: Cuscuta europaea; assembly: GCA_945859875.1. NCBI lineage: Eukaryota > Viridiplantae > Streptophyta > Magnoliopsida > Solanales > Convolvulaceae > Cuscuta > Cuscuta europaea. Next base: position 3,071,085 of record CAMAPE010000053.1, read on the forward strand.
TTTAAATTTAACTAACAATAGTGACCGGGGCCGGCCATAGGGGGAGTTACCCTAGACAAGTGTCTAGGGCCTCCAAATTTTAGGGGCCTCTAATTTATAAAATAAGCTTATTAATATTATTTAGGAAACTTTGTCTGGCCGTCAACATTTGGGATAGTATCCTTTGGAATTTTTTGATTATTTTTTTTTAGAATCTTATTCATTATGTCTAGTTTACTCATACCAAATTTCACCTAAAAATTCAATCGAGAAGACATTCAAATGAATTCTTGAAGATAACTGCGCAGTTAAAAGCGCAGTTATCTTCAAAAATTTATTTGAATGTCGTCCCCATTGAATTGTTAGCTGAAATTTGGTATGAGTAAACAAGACTTAATGAATAAGATTCTCAAAAAACTTCATCAAAACATTCCACCGGGAACTGCCCAAAATGGCGACGGCCGGACAAAGTCTCTTATACAAGGACTTATTTGACCTTTTTGGTTAGTATGTGAGCTTATTTGCCCATTTTTCCTTTTTTTTCTTTGTTGGCTAGGGCAGTATGGCTAGGGATTTAGGATAATGAGTATTCTAAATATATTTGAATGCTTATTGAATAATTGAAATTGTAATTTGTTATTTTGATTCATCGAAATATTGAACATAATTATAATTTTTATATTTGATTAAATTTAGTGAATTAAATTTATATCTATGAACCATTCACTTATATTTAGTGATAGTATTATTTGGAATGAAATCTTATGTTTTGTGATGATTGGAAAACAAAATATGAATCAAGATGTACAAAGACAAAGAAAAAAATTAAGAAATGATTTGGTCATGAAATCACTTTCCGGCTCTATCGATCGGTATGTTGTACGTAAGCACAAAACCTTCTCCCTCTAGGACTCTTTGTATTTTTTCATCAACTTTGATCTTCTGATTTCGAAGAATATTCTCACTGTGTTAATAGTATATGATGTATTTTATATGTAATTTACTTATATTTAATTGCTATTTTTTATATCATTGGGTTAAATAAAACATATTTAAAACAAAATTTCTACATGACCGTTTAGGGCCTCATAATTGCTCTAGCCGGCCTTGATAGTGACTTTGGAAGTTGTCTCACGCAAATATCCATATTCCTTTGATGTGGAGGGCTTTAAGCACGAACTAGTATTCTACTCGTGTGATGCACCAGAAGTTACTACGTGAAAAAATATACTCCGCAGGACAAAAAATCAAACATTTGAAATAAAAAAAATAATGCGTAAGTTTAATAAAGTTTGATGCATACATTAGAGTTCCATGTGTATTAATACCAATAAAAATCAAATATTTGAAATTTAAAAATAATATGTAAGTTTAATCAGTTTCATCAAATATAGTGGAGTATCATATGGAATAATATCAATCGAAATCATATATTTTATTGATATATATTTTAATCAGATTCAAAAAATAATAATGAATTTATGTTTACTTATTTTATTGATATAATACTTTATTAATTCAAAAATAACATATCTATATATTTAAAAAATATAATTTATGGTCAAAGTATTTTAACAAATATGCACAAATATTTTATATCTCCTACTTATATAAAGAGTGAACACGACGGAATTTCCGCCCATTTGCCGTTAAGTTGGTCTTCCGTCTTAACGGCAGAGGACGACCGTTGTTTATGGGACGAACGTCCCCACAGCCCAAGCCAACCGGGACGAACGTCCCCATAGCCCAAGCCCAAGCCCAAGCCCAAGCCCCAGAGGACGATAGGTGACAGAGGACGTATATGATATGCTACAGAGGACGTACGTCCCCATAGCCCAAGGCCTAGAGGACGATATGCAAGAGAGGACGAACGTCCCCATATCCCAAGCCAACCGGGACGAACGTCCCCATAACCCAAGGCCCAGAGGACGATAGGCGACAGAGGACGTACAGAGGACGTACGTCCCCATAGCCCTCGGCCCAAAGGACGTACGTCCCCATAGCCCAAGGCCGAGAGGATGATAGGCGACAGAGGACGAGCGTCCCCATAGCCCAAGCCAACCGGGACGAACGGCGTCATAGCCCGAGGCCCAGAGGACGATAGCCGGCAAGGGCGGAGCCAGGGCACTGGGCCGGACTGGGCCGGTACAAAGAATATTTTTAGAAAAGAATTTACACGCAATTTTTTACCTTAAAAATTAAGCCATTTTTAAAATTTGGGGTGGGTCATGGCCTAGGTTGGCCCACCCTTAGCTCCGCCCATGATGATAGGCGACAGAGGACGTACAAAGGACGTACGTCCCCATAGCCCAAGGCCCAGAGGACGTACAGAGGACGTAGTGCCCATAGCCCAAGGCCCAGAGGCCGATAGGCGACAGAGGGTGGACGTCCCCATAGCCCAAGCCAACCGGAACTAAATCAATCCCATGTATTATGTTTTACCTCTATCTTGGGAGATGATATATGTAAATCTCTTTTTCTCCTGCGTTGCTCCTCTCAATAACTTTCTCCATTTTGTATTTTTTTTGTAGCAGGAAAAAATCTGTCAAATACTAAACATCAAACAACAATATATATTTGACAATGGATATAAAAAAACCATCAATTGAATGTATCCTATACCTGCAAAATGTGAGGCATTTTAAAATCTATATAATTATGTACCTAATCAAGTACTACATATTTCGTTGTGAATTGTATACATTTTTTTAATGAAAATATAAACTATCATTTCTCTACTTATCATTTCTACTACACCAACTTATCTTTTTATTCTGGCAGGTAAGATAAATCATTGACAACTACACTATATCAACGTTTTTCCTAGCAGGCATTTAAATACCTTTCTATTACCTAAGGTATGTTAAATAAATATTTACGCGCCTATACAAGCAAAATCTCAACAAATTTCTCATGTTTTTTCAAACAATAAAATCTTCAATCCTAAATCTGCATATTTCATTGTGAATTCTGTACATTTTTTTAATGAAAATATAAAATATCATTTCTCTAAAGTTGTGACAGCTACGCACTACCTTATCTTTTTATTCTGGCAGGTAAGATAAATCATTTCTCTATTTACACAATATCAACGTTTTTCGTAACAGGCTTTCAAACCTATGCTATTACCTAAGGTAGTTAAATAATATTTATGCGGCTATATAAGCAAAATCTCAACAAATTCCTTATGTTTTTTCAAACAATAAAAGCTTCTAATAATCCTATATATACAGTGCATATCGATTTTTCAGTTTAAATGCATTTATATGTAACAGCCATGACATGCATTCTTCAAAATGTTTGCATATAGTCTCATAAATCTGCATTGACATTTTAATCTCAACAGTTTTTAAAAACACAACAAAACAATAAAACTAATACAGAGTTGTTTCTATTCAATACATAAACCACTAAAATATGGTATAACTCTACCCAAATGTTGATTTGTCATTGAATGAAAACACATTGATACTTTTGCATCATCATTGTAATGCTTATTGTTTTTATTTATGATTAGGGTAGAATGCAATGGCCTGTCTTCAAGCATGGCAACACACTCTTTGCATAAAAACTTTACTTTTTTATAATTACTTACCTCATTCACACATCAGAAATGGCTTGTGTTCCAATCGCACAGTACAAATCCCCAATGAGGCAATTTGAGCTCCTTTTTCTTGCACGCGTAGCACTCAGTATTCTGATCCCAGGTGTTAATCCATCATGCTTTGATTTCAACCTTTCAATACGGGGAATAGTAGGGGAGTAGTAAGAGGTTTTATGTGGTGTTTAATCTTCTATATATAATGCCTTATTTCAGTTTAAGCGTCCAAAGCATTTTAATGAGCAGACTTTTCAACTTTTATTGCAAAGTACAGGAATTTGAAACATCTCCTCTAAAGCATGCCCTAGGTTTTTCGAGATACACCAGCCTTTTTTGCAATAAATGAGCCGTCATACCTTCTTTCTTCTTGTTTTTTTTGAATCGACACCACCCCTTATTTCTAGAAATTTCAAAAGACATATTTACATTTAATACCTTTTGAAATCCCAAAATTACCCATATATTTGTTTTTTTCATTCAATAGATTAAAGAAAATAGTTGTTTTGAAATTTGACACACTTTTAAATCTGCCATTTTTGTAATATTTATTTTTCAATAATATATCATTGATTGTAGTAAACATTTTTTAATAACTTTTTTTTTAATTTTATTATCTATACTTTTCTCACATTCGTATTTAATTATTTTGGATAAGGATACCCCATTACATTTTATATCCAAGAAAAACTTTGCCATTCATCCAAGTAAAATTGGATAGGGATACTCTTTAATCTATTGAATAATATTTTAGCCTATAAATTTTACACTCATAATTTCTACACTTGTATTCCTTTTGCGTCCCCATAGCCCAAGCCAACCGGGACGAACGTCCCCATAGCACAAGCCTCAGAGGACGATAGGCGACAGAACACATATATGATATGCTACAGAGGATGTATGTCCCCATAGCCCAAGGCCCAGAGGACGATAGGCGACAGAGGACGAACATCCCCATAGCCCAAGCCAACCGGGACGAACGTCCCCATAGCCCAAGGCCTCGAGGACGATAGGAGAGAGAGGACGTACAGAGGACGTACGTCCCCGTAGCCCAAGGCCCAGAGGACGATAGGCGATAGAGGACGAACGTCCCCATAGCCCAAGCCAACCGAAACTAAATCAATTCCATGTATTATATTTTACCTCTATCTTGGGAGATGATATGTACATCTCTTTTCCTCCTGCGTTGCTCACTCTCAATAACTTTCTCTTTTTTTTTGTAGAAATGCAAAGGCATAATATATTCGACACTTTAAGAAAAGGACAACTGCAGGCATACTGTAGTTGTCAATAAACTACTACTTGCTATTTTTTAGTAACTCCAATTATACAAATTCCCATTCCAAGTGTACCTTTTTTATTTTTATTAAAGATAGCTGTCTAACTTATTCTAAATTAAAATGTTGCAGGTATCACCATCAATTGTCAATTAGAGTTATACTTTGAAAATAAATGTATTTGGAATAGTTTGGGACCTTAAGAGGTTGCCTCATTATGTACCATCGTTTAGATTAAAATAAGATTTACAGGTGGTATATGCTTCAACTACTTCAAAGCACCAGGTACGAACGAAACCTCTGCATTTAACTGTTTTTCCATAAATGCATGCATTCGAAAAAAATACAAGTACATAATCATAAAAAATCAAAGTACCAAATTTTATTAAATAGATATTACATGCAGAAATTTACATAAGCTACCGCTTTTTGATTACAATACAAACACTATAACAACTGTGTTATATTAGTATCAACATGCAATCTCCATCTCCCACACCATTTCATCTTCCACCCTCTAATCTTCAAAATTCAACTGAATCCCTGCAATATTTAAAAACTAGGTCAGATGTGATCAAAAAATTGCCGATTGCATAAACCTCTCCCTCTTTCATTGAATCCTTAAACTTTGCAATAAAAAAATTACGAATCGTTCCATGGATACGATCGCCCTAGCATTTAAAAAAAACGCAGAGTATAAATATTAGTAAATAATAACGAAGTATCTAGACTAATATTCATATTAAGTATACCTCTCTGTCGTGAAACACACATTCCAAAGTCCGAACTTCACCATCTTCACTCCGTGAGTAATACATTCGCACCAGCCTCAGTCTCAAACCCCAAATCCTTGATTGAGGAGATACATCCCGAATCAAGCCGAACATAGCCACCATTGATCTGCAAATACTAAAGTCGAGTGATGCCTTGTTGTCTAATTGTTATGGTGGGCTGCAAAGATGCTGAAGTTCCTATTTATAACAAAAATTAGAACCCTATTTAATGCTCTCGTGATTCACCTTTTTTTAAGTTTAAAAGGCAGCAAAAAAATCAAAAGACATCTTCACACAAAAATCAACAAACATATCTTCACACAACCACACGCGTGAAACATCTTCGTGAAGATCAAATGACACACCATTTAATACCGCCAATTTTTCTAAAGGACTCCTCATATCCCGCCCAAACATTAAAGCAGCACACAATTTGAATTTTGAATGCAAAATGCCGCCCAAATTCCCTCCCAAATGTTAGAACTGGCGGATAAAAGTAGTAAAATATAAGGGTGTGAAATATGGCAGGACCAGATATCACTTCTAGTCACGTATCAAACACGCTTTCCTAAAAGTTTACTATCTACCCTTATCACAGTAACCAGGTTACAAAATAGAACTTTTGGGATAAAAAGAAGGTGTACAAGTGTATTTTAGCTACGGATAAAATAACACTTAACAAGTGATTTGTATATAAAGTGATCTAAATACTTTATTATTAATAGTGTAGATAAAAGTAACAGAGTAAGGCAATTAGAGAAGAAAGAAAAAAATTGATTTTGCCGACTATCTTATTCATGAGCATGATCCTCATATTTATAAGTAAATTGGTGTCTCTTAAAAAGGATTTCATCAACCGAAAATGTTCGAACGAAGAAACGGTTGTTAAGCCTCTTTCAAGAAAGATTGCACCTTTTCAAAAGAATACAAACATTCTTTTAGTAAATGAATTTTCATTTAATGTTGAATTTCCAACACCACACAAAAGCCACGGTAGTAACTTTCAATTTTAAAAACTTATACTTAAATATTATTTTAATAAATCACACCATTTAAGGACCATGCAAATAATAATTTAGCTTTATTTTCTAATAAATGTCCAACAATCCTCCTCCATTTATTGAGAAATAAACATGCTCAATCCTTGCCAAATAGACCACTTATCAAGATTTATGCATAATTGAAAGTGTCATATCGATTGAACTTTCATTTAGTGCAGTATACTTTACAATATTTCGGATCATAATAGTAGACTAAGCTTTGAACTATATAACCACTTTGAAATATCGAAGATACTACACACATAAATCTTAATACAATTTCACTTAGAAACTTGACACTATTAACGGCCTTGTGTCCATATCCATTCATGAGCTCCAACAAGTAAAACCTTAAACTTGGTGAATCAGCCGCAATTCTAGCTCACATAGGTAGGTCTTTTCAAATTGTGTTCTGCAATCAAATACTTTATCAAAAGATCTATTAAGACATAGTCAACCTCATTACTCATTGCAAACTCAAGCACTTACCTCGGGATGGTTCTTATTCAAAAGTGCTTCAATCACGGAGTGACTTACTCATCATCATTGAACTCAAGATCTAGCGTTGTACTAGACGTTGAGTTGGGCTTTCTTTCACTTGTGATTATTTTCTAAGGGCTTTAATCTCATCCCTTTTGCCGTTTTGTACACCATGTCTGTCACGCCCCGGACCGCATCCGTGCCACGTAGACAACCGCCGTACAACCCAATCAAGATAACCACCGTTCATCCCTAATGAATCATACAAAGCGTCCGATTGATTCTATTGCCAAACCGATTAGTAAACACATACAATCAACATCAATATCATAATCAAACAAATGTGGAAATAATAATATGTTTGATACTTAGCCACACGTGGCAAACACGGGCACGCAGGCCCCCGAATGTTTTAATAGAAAACATTGTTTAAAATATCCATGAGCATAATTGTAATTTCAAATCGAAATGGGAAGCACGAACCACGTCCTCCTTATTTGATGATCACCCTAGGCAAAGGTGCAGGTAGTAGGACTCTAGCCTTAACCTGAAAATAGTGAGGCCCCCCTGGGGGGTCAGTACTTCACAGAAAGAAGTAATAGTGACAAGCAGGCTATATGAAGAATAACTAATGTTTCAGACACGAGACCAAAAATAGGGTGATACATATTGATGGAGTATATGGGTCTGAGCCCCCGGACCCACATACTCGGAAGAACAGAAAGCACAAGACAACAGAGTGGCGCCCTCGTCGGCCAGGACGCCCCCGTCGGCCGAAAAGGGGCCAACTCGGATTATGGTCCTGAGTCCAAGGAACCCGGGTGCCCTTGTCGGCCGTGCCCTTGTCGGCCGAGTAGTGGTCCAGTTGTAAACGGGCCTCCCAAGCCCAAGGCTTGGGAGCCCAACCCTAATTTTCTCTATAAATACTCCCCTTGGGAGTAGTTATAGGGGTTACAAATTCATTCTATTGAAGCATATTATTGCACTTCTCTCTCTAGCTCTCACTTCTCTCTAGATATACTCTATCATTTGGTGCTCTCATTGAGAGCTAGAACAATCAAGTTAGCACCCTTCGTCGCTACCAAGCACAGCTAACCACTGATCATGGGGAGAACTAAGTCAAACCGCAACCTCGTCAGCAAAGCCATCCCTGAGGACCAAGAGCCCAGGGAGCACGATGAGGACGCCACGGCCGACCAGGTCGGCGGAGGGGACCTCTTCCAGGAGGCCTTCAACCTCACGACGGACCTCTGCAACCAACTCAACGACGGAGTCCCTGATGCCCGCCTCGGCCTGGACAAGAAACGAGCTGAGAAGACGGACCACGCCCCGGCCCAGCCTATGGCCGCGGCCTCTCCGTCCGTGGATCCGCAGGTCCAGGCCGCGCTATCGGTCATCATCGCCAGCCTGGCTCAGAACCCCACCGTCCTCAGCGCACTCTTGCCAAGGACCGGGGGAAACGTCACTCCACCTCCTCATCCCCAACCGTTGGCCGTCCAGATAGGCAACAATGAGGGGGTTATGGCCCAGGACACGGCGTCGTCCCACTCCCACCCTGCTTCCCCTCTTCGGCCCGGGCAGACCCCAGCGCGTGGAAAAGCCTCTGCCTTCAATAGGCTAGGTGACACGCGCCGTCGTCCAGTTTCGGAGAGGATGGCGGGACGGATTGGTGATCCTCGTCCTGGCTCGCCAAGGGAAAGCTTGGGGTCTGTGTCCCGGACAGCAGACCAGCCCCGCCCGGACAAGGGCAAGGGAAAGTTGCACGAGGATGACGTGCGACACCAGATCAACGCGGCTCATAACGAGCACCTGAGGAACCAGCCGGGCGCCGCCGCGGCCGACAGGGACCCCCGGGACGAGATCATCGCCCAGCTGGAAAGGAGGCTGGCTCAGATGGAGGCTAAGCAGTCGGCCAACATCCCTACGGCCAGCGCCTCCAACGACCCCGGCCTCAACGTGCTCATGAACAAAGTTAGCGCCCTGGAGAGGGAGCTGGCCTAAGGGCGAGGTGACCCCATCATCCAGGTCAGGACCAGGACCCCTTTCAATAACAGGGTCCTCTCGGCCCCCATCCCGGAGAAGTACAGGGGAACGCCATCAAGTCCTACGATGGCCGATCAGACCCCCAGGAGCACTTCAGCCGTTACCAGAACAACATGTTGATAGTGAACGCGTCCGACGAATACCTATGTCGTTGGTTCCTCTCTACTCTCGAGGGGCCAGCGTACGAGTGGTTCAACGGGCTCCCCGAAGGGAGCATCGACTCATGGCAGGATCTCGCCCAGCGCTTCCTCACTCACTTTGCCGGGAGGAAGCGCGCGAAGAAGTACTTCACCCACCTCCTTTCCGTCAAGCAGCAGCACGAGGAGTCCCTCTGGTCATTCATCGATCGGTGGACGAGGGAGACCGAGGAGGTCGAGGGGGCCGATGAGCGCACCCTCCTCGCCTTGTACCAGGGAGCCCTCCGCAGCTCCCCGTACGCTAGGAGCCTTATCACCGACCCCTCGAGGTGGTACGCCAAGGCGCTCCAGCGCGGCGGCTTGTACGCTGACACCGACGAGCTCCATAATCACAAGAAAGAGGGGGGACATCCCCCCAAGAAGACAAATCCTTCGTCGGCCCCGGGCCCGTCCCCGGCCGGCCAGGGTGCCCAGGGCCGTCACGGCTCTGGTGGACAGAGTAAGAAAGACCGCCACTGGTGGCCGAGGTTGGAACGGCCGGGGGTAACCCTCACCCACCCGGTCGGCACCATCCTCGATTATGCCGAGAAGCACGGCCTCATTGAGCAGGCTCCTCGGCCGGCCGAGGAGATCCTTGCCATCCAGCAGGGCGGCACGTACTGCCGGTTCCACAAGAACTCGTCGCACAACACCGACGATTGCATCACACTGAAGAAGGCCATCGAGCGCCTTATTTGCCAGGGGGGAACTCTCCCAGTTTGTCAAAGGTGGCCCACGCAAGAACACTTGGGTAAACACCGGCAAACATGGGGGCGAACCCTCTGCGAAGAAGCGGGAGATTGGTAGGCTCAGCGACGACGAGGACTTCGAAGAGCCCCCGCCGAAGAAGAATCACATCCACCTCATCGTAGGTGGGAACACTAGGGGGGACTCCGCCACTCAGAGAAAGAAATGGGCCCAATCCCTTTACATTGGGGAGGTGTCCCACGTCCCCCCCCCCCAGCCGAAAAGGCAGCGAACGGAGGCGATCACCTTCACCGACAAGGATCTGCCTCCGGGTACGGAATCACACAGGGACGCCCTCGTCATCCGATGTGAGATCGGTGACTCCATCATCCACCGTACTTACATCGATACGGGGAGCTCCGTCAACGTGATGTACCTGGACACCTTCAAGCAGCTGAAGCTGGACAGAGCTCTGCTGAAGCCGATCAAGACCCCGTTATCCGGCTTCACCGGGGACTCTATCGACGCCGAGGGCACGATAGTCCTCCCCGTGGAGGTCGGTGACGGCCCCCACCACGCCAAAATTGACATGGAGTTCATGGTGGTCAACCTCCAGTGCGCCCACAACCTGATCTTGGGCCGGCCAGCGCTGGAGGACTTGGAGGCCATCATCTCCATGAAGCACTTGTGCCTGAAGTTCCCCACCAACGACGGCATCGGCTACGCCAGAGGGAACCAGAGGATAGCCAGGGCATGCTACCTCAAACTGACAAGGTCGGCCGAGAGAGAGGGCCAGAGGATAGACACCATCACGGCCGCCGTCGCCATGGACGAGGAGAGACCACATGCGGAGCCGGCCGAGGAGGTCGAGGAAATCCCTCTGGATACCTCCCGGCCGGAGCGGGTTCTCAGAGTCAGAAAGCAACTCCCCCAGGACCAAAGAGACGCCATCCTCCTCGTCCTACGGTCATACGCCGTTGTCTTCGCGTGGGGCCCGGACGATATGCCGGGCTTCAGCCGCCAGGTGATCACTCACCGGCTGACCGTCGATCCGGCCTCCGCGCCCGTCAAGCAGAAGCGGCGCTACTTGTCCGCTGACAGGCGGGACTTCGTCAAAGGGGAGGTCGCCATGCTCCTCTCAATCAAACACATTAAAGAGGTGAAGTACCCGACATGGTTGGCCAACGTCGTCCTCGCCCAGAAACCGCCGACGTTCAGAATGTGTGTTGATTACACTGACCTGAACAAGGCGTGCCCCATGGACCCGTTCCCTCTCCCCAACATCGATCAGCTGGTGGACGAGACGGCGGGGTGCGAGTTGATGTCGTTCCTCGACGCTTTCAGAGGGTACCACCAAATCTCCATGCATGAAGATGACGCTGAGAAGACGGCATTCATGACCCCAGAGGGAATCTTTTGCTACCTCGTCATGGCCTTCGGACTCAAAAACTCCGGCGCCACCTATACTAGGATGGTGGCCAAGATCTTCAGAGCGGTCCTTGGCCGGACGATGGAGGCGTACGTCGACGACATGATCGTCAAGAGCAGGCAGGCCACCTCCCACGCCGACGACCTCCGGGAAATCTTTGAAATAATGAAGGAGTTCAGGCTCCGTCTCAACCCCAAGAAGTGCGCCTTCGGCGTCCAGGGCGGAAAGTTCCTCGGCTACATGGTCAGCCGGAGAGGCATCGAGATAAACCCGGAGAAGACGCAGGCTATCATCAACATGGAGCCGCCCCGCAACGTCAAGGAGGTACAGCGACTGACGGGGCGCCTGGCGGCCTTAAACCGGTTCCTCTCCAGGTCAGCCGAGAGGGCACTCCCCTTCTTTCAGATCATGCGGAAAGCCAGCAGCTTCAAGTGGACGACGGAGTGCCAGGAGGCATTCGACGAATTGAAAAGGTACCTGTCGTCCCCACCCGTGCTCTCCAAGCCCAGAGACGGTGAAACCCTCTTCTTGTACTTAGGGGTGAGCACGTCGGCCATCAGCTCCGTGCTCATCCGTGAGGACGAAGGGGTGCAGAAGGCCATCTTCTACATCAGCAAGACACTCAGGGAGGCCGAGCTCAGGTACTCCCCCGTTGAGAAGACGGTGCTGGCCATCGTCCACACGGTCAAGAAGCTGGGGCACTACTTCCAGGCCCACGTCGTCCATGTACTGACCCAGCAGCCTCTCGGCGCACTCATGAGGAGCCCCACCAGCTCCTCTAGGATGGTGAAATGGGCGATTTTCCTCAGCCAATTTCAAATTGAGATCAAGCCAAAGCCATCCATCAAAGGGCAAGCCTTGGCCGACTTCGTCATCGAATGCACAGCAAGGGAGACGGCCGTCGCCAACTCCGGGCCGGAACAGGACGATACATGGACCCTGTTCACTGACGGCTCGTCGGCCGCGAAATCATGCGACGACGGGGTCGTCCTCATATCCTCTGAAGGATTCAGAGCTTACTATGCCATCCGCTTCAACTTCAGGGTATCCAACAACGAGGCCGAGTATGAGGCCCTCCTCAGCGGTCTCAGACTCGCCGCCGGCCTCAAGGCCAAGCACCTCAAAATCAAGTGAGACTCCAAACTGGTAGTGGATCAGGTGGAGGGATCGTATGAAGCAAAGGAAGGCCGGATGAAGCAGTACAAACAAGCGGCGGAGGAGTTGCTGAAAGCGTTTGAAACCCACGAGATCACTCAGATCCCAAGGGCCGAGAACGCCGAAGCCGACATCCTCTCCAAGCTCAGCTCGGACACCCCGGAGCACATCTCCCAGTTGGCCAAGATCGAAGAGTTGAGCATGTCCAGTATCCATGCCAGCCCCGTCTTATGCGTCCAACAGCGACCAGAGGACTGGATCTCCGACATCGCCACCTTCATCACAACGGGGGAGCTGCCCCCGGACGAGGAGAGGGCCAAACTTGCCAAACTCAGGGCCCCAAGCTACACCATCGAAGATGGCAAACTCTACAAACGGTCCTATAATGGCACTCTCCTCCGATGCCTGCACCAAGACGAGGCTGACACAGCCATGGAAGAAGTTCATTGTGGCGTCTGCTCCTCACACCAAGGCCCTTTAAGCATGTCCCGGCGTCTCGTCGTCCAGGGCTTCTTCTGGCCGACGATGGCACGCGACTGCCCTGACCTGGCCAGGAAGTGCACCACATGCCAGGTACTCCAGAAGGCCCCTGGTCGGCCAGCTGTCAACTATGCCCCTGTCAGCACCGCAATTCCATTCTCCAGATGGGGGATTGACCTGGTCGCCCCCCTGCCCAGAGCCGCCGGGAATAACCGCTACATCATCGTCGCCGTCGACTACTTCACCAAGTGGGTCGAGGCGGAACCCTTGGCCAGCATCACGGGGGCCAGATGCCAAAAATTTGTTTACAAGAACATCATCACACGCTTTGGCATCCCCCAGGAGATTATATCAGACAACGACACCCAATTCGAGGAAGCCCCTTTTCAAGAACTCCTCCGGGAGTTTGGGGTAAAGCATCGTTTCTCCTCCGTTGCCTACCCTCAGGGCAATGGGCAGGTCGAGAACGCCAACAGAACAATTATGGAGGGGCTGAAGAAGAAGCTCCAGGCCGCAGGAGGCAGTTGGGTCGACGAGCTCCCCAACATCCTGTGGTGCTACAGAACCACGCCGAGGAGGGCGACAGGTGAAACGCCTTTCGCCCTGTGCTACGGCTTTGAAGCAAAGGCTCCCACGGAAGTTGCCATCCCCAGCCGATGGGTGGAACAATATGAGCCTGACACCAACGAAGAGAACATAAAGATCGACCTACACCTGGTTGATGAGAGGCGTGAGCAAGCTTACGTCCGAGCAGAGAACTACCGGCGTCAAGTAAAATCATACTATGACGCCAAGGTACGTTCCCGGGAATTTCAGGTGGGGGACTACGTCCTCCGCCGAAGGGAAGCCAGCCAGCCGACAGAGGGTGGCAAGCTAGCATTGAAGTACGAAGGGCCCTACATCGTCAGTGCCGTGGTCAAACCCGGCACCTACAAGCTTAAACGCCCAAATGGGTCCAATGTACCACGAACATGGAATGTACACCATCTGGTGAAGTTTTATCAGTAATCCGACGGAGGTGTAGACGGCGAAGCCCTCACCCCTTAAAGGGTTACTGATTGAACGCCACCCTCGGCCTTGAGCCACTAATGAATAAAATCATGTTCTAATTTTTCTCTGGAATTCAAAGTAAAACATTAGCAGGTGCCCCCGTTGGCCACCTTAGAGCGAAAAGCTCAGGCATGGCCGACATGGCCCCTTGCATTTGCAGCCTACGAGCGACAAGCTCCGGCACTCCATTGTATTTTGTATCAGCGAAGGGCTCAGGCCTAGCTGAGAGAGCACATCGTCCTGGCCCCGTAAGCCTAGAAGTGAAACGCTCAGGTATGGTCGACGATGTCCCCAGGACGAGGGGCCCACAAACGGCCCACGTCTTGAAACGGGAAGCTCACCGCGTCGTCCACGCGCCAGATCGCAGGACGACACGCCTGAAATCATGGCCGAGGTGACAAAATCCCAAAACTCATGGATGGGCAACGACAGCCGTTGGAAACCGACCAAAAGTCTAGCCCGCGTCATAAATAGGCGACGGGACCCGCCCTGAGATCACGGACGTTATAAACGAAGTCCGAACCGGCCGAAGGACGAGCACACCCTTCGACCGAAGCCTGAAAAAGGATACTCCCCGGAAACAAAAATATATATATATACATGGGAAAAAGAGGGAAGCCGACGGCCGCGCAGACTAGCCGGCCTCGAGCAATGAAAAAATAAAATCCCCACAACTCAGGCCCAACTAGGCCAAGTACATATCAGTCGAATACTAGTGTAGTACCACTGACAGGTAACACGGACGACACGTCCACACACTACAAAGGAATGACCAAGGCCGAAACACACGCCTCTAAAACCCTAACCGCATCGGTTGGGTGACACGCGAGAGGTGACCTTCATCGGCCACAGTCCTTTGAAGCACCAACGCTTGGTATGAAACAAAAAATCACAAACCTGAGGAGGACCAGGACGAAGCGGGCACTTATCACCCGCGGAATGATCAAGCAATCAAGAAACAACCTCTACTTGCCACAGCACCTCGGATGGCCGACGCAGGCACTGGAACCAAGACTGTTGGTCAAAGTGAAAGTTCTCTGGGAATTGGTCCAAGTGTTTACCAAACACTTAGAAAAAATCCTGAGAAGAAAAAAAAGGAGGGTTCCTCAACAAGGAACCATGGCTGGCCGACGAAGGTAGGACCATCTTCTGGCCGACAGCGGTACCGCAACGAAGTAAATGCCTAACATTTATACTTAGAAAATTCTCTAAGTACTCAAGTGGAAGAACTCTGGACGAAGCGGGTACCTTTATACTCCAAGGCCGTTAGCTACCTACACCTTGCATACGTACTTGGGAAAAATTCAAAGTCCACAAGACTATGGTGAAGGTGCCCTTATCGGCCACAACACAGGGATGCAGGCCGACAATGACACTGGTTCAACACTTGGCAAATCACCCAAACCATTTGCCAATAATGGGGAGAGACTCAACCCCATGGACGTAGCAGACACCACGGTCAAGGGCGAAGGGAAAGCACCTAAGTGAACCCAAAAACACTTAGGAAATTTTTGAAAAAAAATCCTAAGTGTTATGACATTACATCAACACCGGACAGGCCGACAAAGCCACCGGGCTGAAGAGAAGGCACTTAAAAGGAGCCAAAACACTTAGGAAATTTTTGAAACAATTCCTAAGTGTTATGATAGTAAAGCAAAGATGAACAGGCCGACCAGGCAACCGGACAGGGAGGCCGACCTCACGGACGTAGCGGACACTCGCGGGTGACCCAAGTTATGACCTTGACACTTAGACAAATTTCAGAATTGAAATGACAAATAGCAAACAATCATACAAAGGATTCAAAGCCGATAAGGACAGCAAAATATTTCATTTATATTCAGTTCAATACAAAGGTGGACTCTTCGGCCATTACATCAGTTTGGGGAAAAAATTGAAAAACTAACTACAAAGGAATAGCCGATCAGGCCTCTGGGGGACCTCCATCTGCGGCTGGCTCTTCGGCCTCGTCGGCTCCCTCTTCAGCCTCAGTTTCCTGGCCGGCAGGGGGCTGCAGCGCTGGTGGCATCGTCCAAAAAATCAAATTCAGTATAATCCAGCTCACCGAGGCCGAAGCTTTCAATGGGGGACTCGCGCTCCGACAAGGGAAGCTTGGCCTGCTCTTCTGGATCCTTCATCAGCTTCGGCAGCTTCAGGTTCCGTCTAGCCCACCCAGACGTATAGTTCATGGCCTTCAAAGCACGAGAGAGCCGCCGACACAGGAGCCTTTGCATCCGCTCCTGGCCCATGTTATAATACACAGACATCTCTCGGCTGAAATACTCCTGGCCGGCGGGGGAGTTCATCCCCCAACTCTCAAGCCTGGCGGCCACCACCCCGTAGCACCAGGGAAGCCTCTCATCGGCCTTCCACCCCTCGTCCAGGAACTTCTCCACGGCCTCATCAGCAGCCCTCACAACGGCGGCCTCGGCCTCAGTCTTCGCCTTCACGGCCTCCTCACTCTTGCGCCGCTCGGCCTCCAGCGCCCTTTGGGACTCCTCGAGCTCCCTTTTGCTCTCCTCGAGCTTGGCCAGGGCATCGTCCCTGGCTGCGGCGGCTTCATCGGCCCTTGCCTGCAACGCCCTGGCATCCTCCCGGAGCCGATCTAGGCAAGCTACCGCCTCGTCGGCCGAGGCAGCCTTCTGCTCCAGCTCCTTCAGACGAGCTATCTCTCGGTACTGCCTTTTATGGCTCTCCATGAGCATAAAGGCACTCTGCAGAAACAAGGGAAACAAAAGTCAGGCAAATGATTCTACACGGACGACGAGAAAAACGACACTTACGAAGGAAAGTAACTTACTTGGACGAGGAGATCGATGCCGCCCTCGTAAATCTTAACGTCCCCGAGCTTCTTCAAGTAAGCCCGATCTTTGGCCGGCATGGCCTGGGCCAGGATGTCGTGGCCAAGGACGACATCATCGAACACACCCCCGCCGACGGGGTATTCTACCATCTTCCGGTAGGTGGCACCGGCTATCTCCTTGTCGGCCCTCTTCGTCCGCGGTTCCTGGACGAGAGGAAGCGATGGGGCAGCATCGCCAGCAACAGTCAGGTCCACGACGGGACCACCATCGTCCACGCTGGGAACAACCAGAGTACCGGCCTCGGTAGCCGGGGAAGGAGAAGGTGCCCTCTTCGTCTTCTTGGAGACGTTCAGGCCGGCCTCAGTTAATTTCTTCTGGCCGTCAGTGGCCGGTCTCTTCTTCTTCGATTGGGCAGGCCTTGGGGGCGCATCAGTAGTAGCCCCACTCCCACCGGCCGCGGCACGTCTGGCCGCCTCGGCCGCCTTAGCAGCCAGCTCCTCGGCCGCTTTGGCCTTGGCAATAGCCATTATGGAACGCCGGTCCATGGCAAAATCTACAAAGGAAAAACATAACAGATTAGTAAGGCAAAGGACAAAACATAAAGACAGAAAGCCGAAGAAAGAATTACCATCGGCCTCAGCAGGAATGCCCAAATCCGGGCCGTCGACCTCTTCAAAGGTGGTGGTCATCCTCGGCCAGAGTTGGAGGTCATCCTCCTTGTCACCATAGACATGGTACCTCAAGAAGCCGAGGGCGGCCATCTTGTATTCAGTAATGTAATCCTTCACGCTCCTCGGCCCCCCTTCCAAGAAAGCATCCACCTGAGCGTCCAAAATAGAGCTCTTCGGCGGGTCGTGCAGGTTAAACCTCCCGGTGTGGCCGAGGGAGGGAAACTCGGTGCCACTCTCACCAATGGACACAAACACGAACTTGCTCTTCCACCCATGAATGGACGTAGGCAAATCCGTGAAGCTCCTCTTCTTCGGCAGCTGTTGAAGAGTAGCATAGGCTGCACAGTTCTTGTGGCTTCCTCGGCCGATCTGGTACAGATTCATGAATAGTGCCGTTGTCGGCCTGTAGCCCAACTCCTCACACCGGAGTAGAAACCCCACCATCAAGGAGTAGCTGTTCAGCGTCAGCAGGGCCGGAGGAAGCCCTACCATGTCCAGGTACTCAGTAATGATAGGGTGAAGGGGGAACCTCAACCCCTTAGCAAAACTCATCGGGTATACTCCAAAGTATCCCGGTGGTGGAAGAAGAACATGGTCCGTCGGCCTGGGTGCCCTAACCCGCCCGAACGGCCCCACGTACATCTGGGCAACAAGATAGTCGGCCGCACTGCTCTCCGGCTTGATCAGGTAGATGTTGGTGAGATCCAGGTAGGAGATGCCCGGCCCACTCTTCGGCCTCCTCACTCTCTTCGGCTTAGCGGCTCCCTTAACGGTGGACACCGGCCTCGGGCACGGAATGGCAGCGGAAGTGGACGCCCCGTCCAGCACTCGGGACGCACCTGCGTCCTCACCCCTTGAAGAAGAGGCGGACTCCTCGTCCTCGACCTCGTCGTCCATCCGCTCTTCGGATTTGTAAGGACTCAAGTGCTCCATCTCCTCCTCGAACTCCTCGAGCACCTCGTAGTCAAGTGACCTCATGGAGGGCTGGTCGTCATAGGGGTAGTAGTCTTCGTTCAAGCTCTTCATAACTACTACTACGGGCCTAAGGAGATTTAACTTAAGATCTAAGGGTGTTCAAACACCTAACACTAGATCACTAGCCTAGGAAGCAAAATATGAAAAGTGAGGAAGATCGCGATGAACACTAACCTTGAACAACGACGAACACGAAGAACAAGCTTGGGAGTTTATCTCTCTGGAAAAATGGCCAGCACTTCGACAATTCAGAATGCAAATGTGATTTCTCGTCGGAGGGGGAGGGGTATTTATAGAACCCCCACCCAACGGTCACTACACGTGGCACCCTCCCAATGGCCACATCACCGATCGCCAATGGGAGGCCACCACGTCACCAACGGGCCAAAATAAATATCAGCCCACCAGCAAAGCAGACTCTACGGCCTACACACGTGCCGGCTTCACAAGTACCAGCAGGAGCCCACATCCCATTTGCTTGCCAGGAGACGGCAACGGCCAGGAACGTAACAAACACCCATAACGGCCACAGAACAAAATGAACAAAGAAGCCCACAGCCATCAGCTCCTCGTACTAACCCTTGATGATAACTCTCTACAAGCGATCTGCGCACAAGGGTTCTCCCACAGGGTTACCTTGGCCAGAAAATCGCCATGAGGGTTGGATTCAGGGGGACTACGGAGAGACCGCTTCGGCCAGGGACTCATGCAACTCCTTCACCCCTCACACTCTTCGGCCTGAAGCAGTGGGGGACTGGGGGACTACATCGGCCTCAACGAAACAAAAAGCAACAATGCAAAGAACATGAATGTAACCACAAAGCATGGCCACATCGTCCACGCATCACAATGGACACATCGGCCAGAGGCACATGACATCATCAACAACGGCCAAAAGGAGTGCACGAGCACCCTCATCGGCCACCCAAAGGAAAGGACGCCATCGTCCTCGAAGCAAGGATCAACTTTAGTGGCCTCATCGGCCCAAACACAAACTTCAACCATCAACGCCCAAGCGAAACGTGCCTTTCAACGACCGCCATTGAAACAAGACACTTATCGTCCTCATAATGAACACCTTAAGGAAACAACGGCCTCCCCGCCCACAACGAGGGACATGTAACGGCCAAAGCACAGAACAGGATCACCAAAGAGGAAACAACGCCAGCGCCGCAACGGCTGAACGCCGGGGATGCACGCATCGGCCAAAAGCACTAAAGCACAGGAATCTACTCTCCTTCACTTCGTCTACGTCTCAGCTTAGAGAGTGGGGGACTCCTGATGGAGTATATGGGTCTGAGCCCCCGGACCCACATACTCGGAAGAACAGAAAGCACAAGACAACAGAGTGGCGCCCTCGTCGGCCAGGACGCCCCCGTCGGCCGAAAAGGGGCCAACTCGGATTATGGTCTTGAGTCCAAGGAACCCGGGTGCCCTCGTCGGCCGTGCCCTCGTCGGCCACGCCCTCGTCGGCCACGAAGACCTCACAGAATCGGATTTTATACTTATTCATTTATACAGCCCATTAGTGGCTTTGTATTCGGCCCAGTAGTGGTCCAGTTGTAAACGGGCCTCCCAAGCCCAAGGCTTGGGAGCCCAACCCTAATTTTCTCTATAAATACTCCCTTGGGAGTAGTTATAGGGGTTACAAATTCATTCTATTGAAGCATATTATTGCACTTCTCTCTCTAGCTCTCACTTCTCTCTAGATATACTCTATCACATATATATAGTTGTAACTCATCCACCCGATGATACATACTGTATATATACATGTAAAATACTTAACCCGTAGGTCGTTTACCTTAAAGAGTCTTTTAGAGATAAAGTTCTTACCTGACTTTTCCCGAATGCCTAGCTCACAAGCTACGTTCTGCATTCATAATATCCTACCGAGTTTCAAGATCATTTACCGTCCCGGGGATACTCAACCCCAACCAAGTTTCGGGATCATTTACCGTCCTGGGGATACTCAACCCCAACCGAGTTTCAGGATCATTTACCGTCCCGAGGATGCTCAACCCCAACCTAATTCCTTACCAAACCCTAACCTGGATATGGATAACCTTTCATTCCTTTAACTATGGACAATACCTAGCCCTATAGTCATATAATAATCCTTAGTAACCAACGTGGACGGGTCCCACCTGGACGGCCCATGTTAACCTACTCAAAAACTATCCGTTTTGAGTATAACCCAATACCCGGTCGAGTATCCAACCTTACTCGGTCGGGTATGGTGAGGCAGTAGCCCCTGGAGCCAAATTTAATTAATACCCGGTCGGGTATATACCCATACTCGGTCGGGTCTGGTGTGGCACTGGCTTCTGGAGCCATTTTTAATCAATACCCGGTCGGGTATCACCTTTGTCTTGGTGGTCAATGTTATTAGTGATAAAATCACTTCCAAATTCCTTAGTGATCCTAGCCCGTTTGCTCCTTCTGGGCTCAGAGGTAGCCATTGCATCTCTAAAGGAAATTGGATCACCCTCAATATTATTAGTGATAAAATCACTTCCAAATTCCTTAGTGATCCTAGCCCGTTTACTCCTTCTGGGCTCATCTAGCTCATTTGATTCAAAACTAGCGTGACTAGTACTACTAGATTCTACCCCACATTTATCATCTTTTCCACTTGATCAAGAATTGAATTAAATGGTGTTTCTTGATTTTTAAAAGAAATATTTTGGGGCACACCCATTTTCATTGGAAAAATATTTTCAAAGAAAGTGGCATCACGAAGTTCTATAATAGTATTAACATCTATGCCAGAAATTTCAGATTTAATAACCAAAAATCTCAATGCATAAGAGTGTTCAACATAACCAATAAGAATAGCATCAACAATTTTAGGCCCAAGTTTCTTTCTTTTGTGTTCAGGGACTAATACTTTTGCAAGACAGCCTCACACTTTAAAATATTTTAAACTTGGTTTTCTGTCTGTCAAGAGTTCAAATGGACACTTATCTTTATGATTCATGGGAATCCTATTCAAAATATGGCAGACCGTATTCAAGGCTTCCCACCACATAAACTTAGGTAATCCAGAGTTCTCTAATAAACTGTTAATCATATCTTTAAAAGTTCTATGTTTCCGTTCAACTACTCCATTTGATTGTGGTGAATAAGGAGATGTTTCTTCATGTACTATATCATATTTTTGGCATTCTAGTACAACTAAATTAGATGTGTACTCTCCTCCCATATCGGACCTTAACCTTTTAATTTTCTTGCCAGTTTGATTCTCTATTTCATTCTTAAAAATTAAGAATTTTTCAAGAGCTTCATCTTTACCCTTAAGTAGATGCACATAACAGTATTTAGAATAATCATCAATAAAAGTGATAAAATATTTCTTTTTGTCACGAGTCAGCACTCCATTAAACTCACAAATGTCGGTATGAATTAAATCAAGTAATTCTGAAATTCTATCAATTGAATGATAAGGTTTTCTTACTTGTTTTGTAGTAGCACATACCATACATTTTTTAGTTTTATCAATTGAGTGTTTAGGAATTAAATTTAAATTCATCATTCTTTTCACAGAATCTAAATTTAATGTGTTCTACCCTTCTTGGTTGAACTCCGGCGAAACTCCGACGAGTTTTGCTGAACTCCGGTGAAACTCCGGCGAAGTATTCCAACTCCGTAGAAATGCTAGGAACACCTTACATAAGTTCCTAAAAAGGTTTCATAATCACAAAACCCATATTAATACAAATAACCTCTAAAAGGTTATTTTCCGGCGAACCGGTCACTTTGGCTTCTAAGTCCGTTCTTGGACTTAGAACTACCTTCTAACCCCTCATTCTACACTTCTAAACATGTAGAACAATCCTAGGAGTCGTCCATATTCTATATGAGTCATATGGTAGTTGGAAAAATAAAGAAAAAGTTGTTATAAGGTCATTACCTTAATCACCACACTTTTTTCCTCCCATTTTCTTCCTTAAACCTTCTTCTTGGACTTCTTTGAGCTTGAGCTCGGTTAAAGGTGTGATTATAACTGATTTGGGGAATATGCGTTACTTGTTTCAATTTTATAATGTGCATGATATGTTGCATGTATTGGAGGATGGCCCATGGTTATTCGATCAAAATCTGATCATTATGGCTAAGCTTGAGGAGGGGGATCTGCCTATGGCAGTCCCCCTAAACATTGCTGAGTTTTGGGTTTAAGTATGAAGAAACTAGAGGTGGGAAAAGGTATTTCATCACCTTCATCGATGATAGCACTAGATATTGCTATTTGTATTTGCTAAGAAGCAAAGATGAAGCGATTAATGCTTTTAAGCATTATAAAGCCGAAGTTGAAAATCAACTTGGTAAGAAGATTAAGACATTAAGGAGTGATAGAGGTGGTGAGTATGAATATCCCTTTGAATCAATTTGTTTGGAAAGTGGAACTATTCATCAAGTAACCGCTCCTTATACGCCTCAATCAAATGGAGTAACCGAAAGGAAGAATAGGACTTTAAAGGACATGGTTAATGCCATATTAGTAAGTTCTCGTGCACCAAACGACTTGTGGGGGGATGCTATTTTAGCTGCCAACTACATTCTGAATAGAATGCCCCACAAGAAAACTCTCAAAATTCCATATGAGTTATGGAAAGGGCGCAAGCCAAGTTTTAATTACTTGAAGGTGTGGGGATGTTTAGCTAAAGTAGCTATTCCCAAGCCTAAAAGGACAAAACGTGGACTAAAGATCATTGATTGTGTCTTTGATAGATATGCAAAAAATAGTAGTGCATATTGTTTCCTTGTCCACAAATCCCATAACATGGATATAGTGGCCGATACTTTTATAGAATCTAGAGACGCTACATTCTTTGAGAATGTATCCCCTTTCAAGGGAAATTGTGAAGTTATCTCCTCCAACATGGATGTTTCATTCTAACCCATGTCGAAGAAACAAACTCACATAAGAGGCCTTTTGATTCTATAAAAGACAACAACGAAATAGCGCAAGAATGTGAAGGGGGATGCAGCAAAAGGGCTCGAAAATCAAAAGATTTTGGACCCGATTTTGTTGTATATCTTCTAGATGATGAGCCTCAAACTTATAAGGAAGTCATGTCCTCACCAGACGCTGCACAATAGCAAGAGGGTATCAAGAGTGAAATTGATTCCATCATATCTAATCACATTTGGAAAATTGTAGATTTACCTCCTGGATCTAAACCTCTAGGTTGCAAATGGATCTTCGAAAAGAAAAGAAGAACTGATGGAACAATTGAGAAGTATAAAGCTCGATTGGTTGCCAAAGGATACAACCAAAAGGGAGAATTTGACTACTTTGATGTTTATTCACCGGTTACTAGAATAACTTCAATTTGAACGCTATTAGCAATAACTGCATTGAAGGATTTGGAAATGCAACAAATGGATGTAAAAACTGCATTCTTAAACGGTGATTTAGAGGAAGATATTTACATGCAACAACCTGAAGGTTTCATTGTCCCTAGACAAGAAAGAAAGGTTTGTCACCTAGTAAAATCTTTGTATGAGTTAAAGCAAGGCACCAAACAATGGCATGATAAATTTGATAGTGTAATGCTATCAAATGGATTTAAAATCAACGAGACCCACAAATGAGTGTATGTGAAAGGCAATCAAAAGGATTACGTCATAATTTGTCTATACGTAGATGATATGCTTATTTTTTGTAGTGACAACAATTTGATAAAAGCTACCAAAAGTATGTTGGCTATGAAATTTGAAATGTAGAATCTCAGTGTTGCGGATGTAATTCTAGGAATTAAAATCACTAGAGCACCCGAAGGGTTGATATTGTCTCAATCACACTACATTGAGAAAATGCTTGAGAGATTCAAGAAATATAAATATCAAATCCATGAGAACTCCTTTTGATTCTAGTATTCACCTCAATAAAAACAGAGGAGAAAGTGTTTCACCAGATGACTATCCCCGAGTCATAGGATGTTTAACATATGTCATGAATGAAACACGAGCCGATATAGCTCAAGTTATGAATAAGCTAAGCCGGTTTTCAATAAATCCTGGTAGAGAACACGGGAAAGCTCTTATAAGGGTGCTTGGGTATTTGATGTATACCAAAGACTATGGTTTACATTTTAAAAAATATCCAGCCGTGCTTGAGGGATATACCGATGCAAATTGGATATCCGATTCCAAGGACACAAAATCAACGGGTGGATATGTGTGTACCCTTGGAAGTGGTGTTGTGTCGTGAAAATCTTCCAAACAAACATGTATTGGTAGATCTACCATGGAAGCTGAATTTATTGCCTTAGATAAGGCAGGAGAAGAAGCTAAATGGTTGAGAGAGTTTTCGGAAGATCTTCCTTGTTGGGAAAAGTCTTTCCCTCCAATATCCATTCATTGTGATAGTCAAGCTGCAATTGGAAGGACGAGGAATGCAGTTTATAACGATAAGTCTAGGCACATCCGTCGCAGACATAATACTGTTAGAAAACTAATAAAAAATGGGATCATCTCTCTTGACTATGTTAAGTCGAAATAAAATATTACGGATCCGCTAACCAAACTTCTACCGAGGGAGTTGGTCGAGACGTCAAGGAGAGCAGTGGGTCTACGGCCAATGATCCAATAAAAGTCCATGGGGAAACCCTACCTATTATTGACAGTGCCTCATAATTAGGTTCAAAGGGAAAATACAATTGTGGACTAGCTCGGGTGGTACTAGCCAAGATTTAGGGTAAGTTACGCTGTTAATGATCTCTATATCTTGATTCGTTCAAGTAAGGTATGACATGATACCTTCCATAGAGATCACCTATGCTGGTGGAAGAAGGTCGCTTCAATGAGAGTTTATGGCACGAGATAAATTCTCCGGTGCATGATAAACTCTCGAAAACACTAGCTGAACCAGGAGGTGTTCAAGGCCGAATCGAACACAAGCGTGAGAACCAAAGATGCACCCGGGGCTCTGTGTGTTATGTATTGTCTAGGTTTACACAATGGTTGACGGTTCAAAGCAAAGTGCTACCGATTGTCCAGTAAATCCGATGGATATACACTAAGGTAGGTTCAAATTAAAGTTTCATGACTACCTAACCCTATGCAGAGTTCCCATCTTCCCATGTCATATTCCAATTTGTTTCCTGTCTTTAAGCAAATTTCCCATTCATGTCGGGGGATTGTTGGAAAAATGGTTTTACAAATTAATTTACTAATATTATTTGTGAAAAAACCATTTTGAAATGAATAAATAATTGTTCCCCTAAAGATAAGCGTGAAATTATATTTAACACGCACACACCGCCACCGTCAGTCAGCCGGGTCGGGTTCGAGTCTCACCGAACACCTACATTTGGCTAAAGACTAGAGATTTTTTTTTGCTACGTTTTATTTCTTTTTCGGATAAAACCAAATAAAAGACACAACCATTCGTTTTAAAAGAAAGGTCATTAACTTTCTTTTAATAGGTGTCTTTTGGGTTAGGGACTCCTGGCCAGAACTCTATATATACCCGTCTTGTCTTCAATTTTAGAATATCCAAAAATCATCACACAATCCTCCATATTATATCTTCCTTCGTTGCATCTTTGAGTTCGCCGGAATCCCGTTGGGAGCGAAGAACCGTTCTATTCTGGGAGACGATTGCTACGTGTGTCGGGCAAAAACGTCTTAAGGAAACAACGCGTAAGTTGGGCTCGATTACAAGTAATCTTACGTTTTCTTTGATTATTTATTCGTTATTTCATTTGCATGCAGAATATTGTACATACATATAACAAAAACCCTCCTCTCCAAAAAAATCGATTTTTTCTGAAACCTCGTAACAAGGATGTGACGTGGCATCCAATTAAGAATGATTAGTCGGGTTTGTGTGGACGTTGGTTATGGAAGCCTATACTGTACAGCCGGCTATACGGTGAGAACCGTACAACCGGTGGCATTTTAGTAATTTGAATGAAATTCACGTCTTTTGCTAAATGAGTATTAATGCATTTTCAGTGAGTATGAGACATATTTTGTTGAGCATTAGAGGCATAGCAATGAGTATCGTGGTCTCTGCTTCATGACTTCGAATTCACTTCATTTTCTTATTTTTTCTTTTATAAAAATTTATTAAATTATATCTATAATCAACTCTTATGAACTCTTTTTTGATCAATAAAACATGTCTCTATTCATATCACAAGTTTCAGGATCATTACATCAATTAAAGGAAAAACAAATCTGACACCAACTAAACTCAAACAACTACGACTTTAAACCCTATGATCAGACTTGGAGACGGTCACCCCTGAAAGAGCAACATGAATCGCTAACCATGTAGTGGGCTTGACACAACCATCCTTGTTCCCATAGATCAAAACATACTCAATGACATAAAGAAAGGCTAAAATCTAAAACAAATTGACAAAACCAACAACATAACTGGTAACAAGAATCCAAATGACAAAATAATAAAAACTAAAAGGAACACTTTCACGGACCCTAACCCCTCGTTCAACCCATGGCGGTGGTTTCGGAGGAGGCCATACCCTTTGTACCACTCTAATTGATCCTCCAGTGTCGATCGAAATCGCACCCTCTCGAAGCCCATACAGCTCCCCTCATCCCGCACTCATAGCGAAATCACCACTAGCGGTCATCTTCTTCGCTACCAACCCTCATGAGAAGCGATAACCTGCAAAAGAAAAGAAAGAGTAACACAAACAGCAACCTTCGTGGTCGAAGGAGAAGAAGCGCCGCACCAACCTAAGCCAAAGCTAGACGGCAGAAAAACAACACTAGGAGAACCCTAGACCAGACCGCAAGTTTCATTTATATCTTCAGATTTAAGAAAGGTGATTGAGACCGATTGAGTACTGTTGGCCGATGACGGACTCCAACCTGCTACTCGCCAGTGGTGTTCGGCGGCACCTAGGGTTGGCCGCTCATCCGCTCAGCAGCCCTAGCTTTTGTTCTAGGTTCGAGATTTGTAGTTCGTCAAACTCAACTCTTATGAATTTAAAATTTCGAATCTAATTTAATATGATAATTTTGAAATATACATTGATATGACATTTTAAAGATGAGCATAACATTAGTATCAATTGAGCATGTGTAACAAACAAATGAGCATTCATATGAAAATTATAAGTTTTTTTTGTTAAACATCAAAACATTTTCATTGAGCATCAAATCTCCTATATTGAGTATTAAAAATATGCAATTGAGTATCATGGTATGTGGACTATGTGCTCCCTTATCAATAATCAACTCCTACGTGAATCTAATGTAATATAGTACTTTTGAAATATGCATTAACATAACATTTAAAAATGAGCATAACACCCGTACCTAATGAGCTTACATGAATTACAAAATGAGCATTAATATGAAAATCATAAGTTTTTTGTTTGAGCATCAAGATATTTTTATTGAGCATCAAACCTCTTATATTGAGTATTAGAAATATGCAATTAAGTATCATGGTCTGTGCTCCTTGTATCAAATGAGCATGTGTAACTTACAAAATGAGTATCGAAAAATTCTAAAGCTTATTTGAAATATATAGTGTGCTCAAATATACATTTATATATGTTCATTTCTATTAAGCGCTATACTCATCAAATTGTACACAAATATTAATCTTAAATTAAAAAACATTCTTAAATTTAAAATTATTTTTTAAATTTAAAAATAGGTTCAAACATCCATATGGGATGAGAATCCTATCCATTTAGTCATATTTCGGTTGATGGATATTGAATGAATCACGTTACATCACTTTACTTGAAATCTTATGGAACAATTCATTTAGATCCATAAAATACACCTCTTCCAATCACCAGGTACGTGCTTCCAGTTTGAGCTATTGAGCTATTCAATCACGAGGTGCGTTCTTTATGGTGAAAGTTTTGCTTCTGCAAAGGAGATGTGCCTGTCAATCGTCGTCTCCATAGCACCTGAAGCCGGAAGTGAGGAAGACGGTCGACACCTGCACACAAATCAGAAATTAGGAATTAGAAATTTATTGAAAAGCTTAAAATTGCTAAATATTACAAAAATACCCGGCTGTACAGTAGTATAACAAAAACCCTCCTCTCCAAAAAAATTGAATTTTTCTAAAACCCGTAACAAGGATCTGACGTGGCATCCAATTAAGAAAGATTAGCCGGGTCTGTGTGGGCGTTGGTTATAATAGCCTAGTCTGAGATGATAATCTGTTTTTCTTTATCTTTTGAGTATCGTCCAATTGAGTGTTGGTCTGTTGGAAATATGATGAAATAAATAATGGTATAATAAATGAAATGGGCGTGGCTTATTATACATTAAAGAACAACTTGCATGCACGGATCTATTTAATTTAATGACTAGAATCCATAGTTGTGAAAGTTGTAAATGTAATGTATTAGTTTGATAAATTTATTGTCCGACATTTAAAATAAATGGTGTTTTTATTATTATATGATAAACGATGTTTAAGTATCATATAAGGTGACTTGAAATATTATTGTACATGAGCTCATTCACTTGCTCAGACCAAACAAAATAACGGGCCGGTACACAAATATTTTAAATCAAAAGCCATTATTTGGGGGAACAAAGTTCTGAAATGTATCTAATAAAATGAAGCCTACGAAAAGTATAATTGCATAAGTAATTTGCTCACTAAGTTTTGATATGTACGTGCTTTGAATTTTATATTTTAAATTCAAAAGTGCTTGGTCACACTTAGTTTGTTTGATCCGATCATCAAGGATCATGGGAGCATTATTATAGGAGCAGTTAGACTTTTGACTAATCTTTTTTCGGTATATGAATACCTATCTGATTTTCAAATAAAACAGTCTGCTGCATGCCTAGCATTTCTCACATACCAAAACTGTTCTCTTGCTATAATTATTCGAATTTTTTGTTTACCGGAGTCACCCCACGAACAAAATCTCTTTCACTCTTAAAGCTCTAAATCTTTTCTCATCGTGAGAAGCTTATGGGGATGTATTGAATATGGATTGTGGTGGATTTTTTTTAATCCGTGGACTTTTAAAAAAGTCAATGGACTTTTAAAGCCATAGACTTTTTTATGAATGAATTCTATGGACTTTTAAATCCATGGATAAGTTTATCGACTTTCAAAAACTCCATAGACTTTTAAATGCGAACCACCACTGCTGGTTGTCGAAATTTTCACCTAGACCGCCGTTACCAATCTGCCCGTCCGCCTCCGGCTCATCTCTATTAATTGGCAATCAGACAACATTCGAAGTGTTTCTGTCAAGCAAGCTAAAGGACCGGAACAGAGTTTGTTAGAAAAATAGTATAAATAAATGTGAGTTTAGCCAGATAAAATCCCGAGTTTAATCACAAATCACCAGACAAAACACTAAATGCAAGAACAAATAAAATAGAAACAATAATTAGAAATAAAATATTAATATAAAAAGTAGACAAAAGAAAACATAGCGTAAGATCGTCCGTTAACCGGACTGGCCTTGAACAAAGATAGTCCCCGTAACTCGATAGCTACTCGAAGGGGACTGACCAACTCGCTTCCAGGATAATCCTACCTCTGTTCCGGTCCTTTAGCTTGCTTGACAGAAACACTTCGACCATTGTCCGATTGCCAATTAATAGATATGAGCCGGAAATAAAATGAAATACTAGCTAGTATGAACTATGGAAATTTATGTCTCTCGGAAAACGAACATCACTCTTTCGAATTGAAGAGTAGAAATTAAAAGAGTTGCTGAGAGAAGGACTAGTTCGTGGGTTTCTCAATTGAATGGAAAAACGAATGAGATAAGTTTAATTCAAAAGCTTCTGTACGTGAGAGAATAATAGGAGCATGTAGTGGATTGCATTTACGTGGAAATCAGGCCGGGCCGGTATACATATACCGAACAATTGATCAAAATTGCTTAACTGCTCCTATAAAGTTGCCGCCATGATCCATGCATGATGATCACATCAAGTTAACTAAGTATGACCAAGCCAAGCACTTTAAATTTTAAAATTAAAGTGCACGTCCATTTCTGTACTTAGTCAGCAACATTACTTGTGTGCAATTAAACATTTCGCAGGCTTCTCCATTTTATTATTAAACTCATTTCAGAATTTTTGTCCCAAAAATTAAATGGCTTTTTGAATTAAAATATTTGTTTACCGGCCCGTTATTTTGTTTGGTCCGAGCGAGTGAATGAGCTCACGTACAATAATATTTCAAGTCATCTTATATGATACTTAAACATCGTTCCTTATCATATAATAATAAAATCGCCATAGGTTTTGATTTATTTAATTTTTTATTAATTCCATTGCTAATATTTGGTGAAATTTTCTTAACAAAAGTTTATTAGTTTAATAAAACTAAATATTATTTAAATTTTTTATAATAAAAATAATAATAATATTTATGAAAACTTAGGTCCTAAATTGATAGTTTTCAATCATTCGGGTCCTAGATTGATAGTTTTTCATCATTCAGGTCATATATTGATACATTTCATCTTTTAGGTCTCGAATTGATAGTCCGTCTATCTTTCAAGTGCCGGATTGATAAAATTCCAATATTTTAATGAGATGCACAATTCACACTATGGTTTGTTTATACCACATTGAACCTACTTTATGAGATCTCCACTCAGATAAGTTGGGTTGCTACCGTAGTTGAATAATTATTGGGTTTCAGTTTCATTCCTAACCTGGATGTTATCACTTGTTTTAAATCAAGTCCTTTTGTTAAAGGGTCTACTGTATTATCTTTGGATCCAACAAAATCAACAGCAAACACCCCTCGAGACACAAATTTCCTTATAGTTTTTAATCTAACTTGAATATGTCTCCTAGTCTTTTGATTATACTTGGTACTCCTAATTTTTGCAATTGTACTCATACTATCACAATGCAAATAAATAGGTGGAATTGGCTTGCTGAATATAGGTAACTCAGACATTATTTCCATAAACCATTCAGCCATAATTCTAGTAGTATCCAACGCACATAATTCAGCCTCAAAAGTAGACCGAGAAAGTATTGTTTGTTTAGTGGACTTCCAGGCAACAGCCCCACCACCAAACGTAAACACATAGCCGGTACATCCATAACTCCCGGAATTCTTAGCTATCCAGCTTGGATCACTATATCCCTCAAGAACAGGAAGATATTTACCGTAATGCAAACACAAAGAAATGGTTCCTTTTAAGTATCTAAATACTCTATCTAAGGCCTCCCAATGAGTTCTGTTTGGGCAACAAGTGTACCGGCTCAACTTAGACACCGAAAATGCAATATCGGGTCTAGTACAGTTCGCTAAGTAACCCAAGCTACCAATCATCTGAAAATATCTTAATTGAGACACAGGAACACCACTTTCATTTTTATACAAAGCTAATGAAGGATCATAGGGTGTTTTAGCAATTCTACTATTTTTAAATCCAAATTTCTCAATTAGTTTTTCAATATAATGCGACTGAGAAATAGAAATTCCTTCAGTTGATCTAGTCAACTTTAGCCCAAGAATTACTTCACCCACCTTCATATCCTTCATTTCAAACTTTGTTTTCAAAAATGACTTAGTCTCAAAAATAATATTATCATTGGTGCCAAATAATAATATATCATCAACATATAGGCATAAAATAATTCTAATATCACCTTTACATTTATAATAAACACTTTGATCAGCATCTATAAGAGTAAATCCAAACGAAAAAATTATTTTATCAAATTTTTTGTTCCATTGCTTAGGAGCTTGCTTAAGTTCATATAAAGACTTAACTAATTTACAAACTTTTCTCTCATTGCCTTTTGCCACAAATCCTTCAGGCTGATCCATATAAATTTCTTCTTCAAGGTCACCATGAAGAAAAGTTGTCTTAACATCCATTTGATGAATTTTAAGACCATATACGGAGGCCAATTCTATAAGCATTCTTATTGTGGTCATTCTTCCAACCGGAGCATATGTATCGAAAAAATCAATACCTTCTTTTTGTTTATAACCCTTAGCAACTAATTTGGCCTTATATTTATCAATGGTTCTATCTAGTTTTAATTTCTTCTTAAAAATCCATTTACAACCAATAGTAGTATACCCGGGAGGAAGATCAACGAGCTCCCATGTTCCATTTTGAACAATCGAGTCCATTTCACTTTTAATGGCATCCTTCCCATGCATGGCCTCAGATGTAGCCATTGCATCTCTAAAGGATATTGGATCACCCTCAATATTATTAGTGATAAAATCACTTCCAAATTCCTTAGTGATCCTAGCCCGTTTGCTCCTTCTGGGCTCATCTAGCTCATTTGATTCAAAACTAGCGTGACTAGTACTACTAGATTCTACCCCACATTTATCATCTTTTCCACTTGATCAGGAATTGAATTAAATGGTGTTTCTTGATTTTTAAAAGAAATATTTTGGGGCACACCCATTTTCATTGGAAAAATATTTTCAAAGAAAGTGGCATCACGAAGTTCTATAATAGTATTAACATCTATGCCAGAAATTTCAGATTTAATAACCAAAAATCTCAATGCATAAGAGTGTTCAACATAACCAATAAAAATAGCATCAACAATTTTAGGCCCAAGTTTCTTTCTTTTGTGTTCAAGGACTAATACTTTTGCAAGACAGCCTCACACTTTAAAATATTTTAAACTTGGTTTTCTGCCTGTCAAGAGTTCAAATGGACACTTATCTTTATGATTCATGGGAATCCTATTCAAAATATGGCAGACCGTATTCAAGGCTTCCCACCACATAAACTTAGGTAATCCAGAGTTCTCTAATAAACTGTTAATCATATCTTTAAAAGTTCTATGTTTCCGTTCAACTACTCCATTTGATTGTGGTGAATAAGGAGATGTTTCTTCATGTACTATATCATATTTTTGGCATTCTAGTACAACTAAATTAGATGTGTACTCTCCTCCCCTATCGGACCTTAACCTTTTAATTTTCTTGCCAGTTTGATTCTCTATTTCATTCTTAAAAATTAAGAATTTTTCAAGAGCTTCATCTTTTCCCTTAAGTAGATGCACATAACAGTATTTAGAATAATCATCAATAAAAGTGATAAAATATTTCTTTTTGTCACGAGTCAGCACTGCATTAAACTCACAAATGTCGGTATGAATTAAATCAAGTAATTCTGAAATTCTATCAATTGAATGACAAGGTTTTCTTACTTGTTTTGTAGTAACACATACCATACATTTTTTAGTTTTATCAATTGAGTGTTTAGGAATTAAATTTAAATTCATCATTCTTTTCACAGAATCTAAATTAACGTGACCCAAACGATAATGCCATAAAGTTGAAGAATCACAATTCTCAGATACATAATTTAATTCAAAATAATCAACCACAATCTTAAAAAGTCCATCTGACAAGTAACCCTTGCCAATAAATGTTATGTCAAATAAAATTACAACGTTATTTAATTTGAAAGATAATTCATAACCCTCCCTAACAAGAATGGAACCACTAACAATGTTCTTTCTAATTTCGGGAACGTGATGCACTCCATGCAAAGTAAGAATTTTTCCCGAAGGAAATTTTATTTCCACTTTTCCAACTCGATGCACACTAGCAGCACTTGTGTTTCCCATCATCACAGTTCTTCCAACCGCTGGCTGATAAGAAACAAAGAGCGATTTATCACCACATACATGCACATTCGCTCCTGTATCTATTAGCCACTCATTGGAATTATAAATAGTGAAAACTTGAGGGTTAAAAGAAACATACCCATCGGAACTAGTTCCTCCAGTCACCATGTTGACTTGAGGTCCACCAGATTAAGCCTTAGCCTTTTTATTTGAGCACAATTTGGCCTAATGTCCCATCTGTCCACAGTTCCAGCATGGACGGTTTACCTTTGGTTTCTTTGCAATTTTTAGTTTGGCCTTTATTGGTTTAAAAGATGATGGTTGTTTATTCTTAGAATTTTGTGACTGTTTTCCCCCGGTTACAACATGAGCCTTTGGTTGAAATGCAACAGGGACAATGTAACCCGCTTGCTTATGTTCTTCCTCAACGGTAATGGAATGCATCAAAGATTTCCAAGTTATCAAATTCATTTTGTGTTTTAAAGTCAAACCAAAATCTTCCCACAATTTGGGGAATTTTTCAATTACAGTCATGACTTTAAAATTTTCAGGCAATTCCATATCTGCTTCACGGAGAGTGTAAGATAAGCTCAAATTCGTGTGTTTGTTCTAAAACAGATTTTCCCTCTTTCATGTTGAATCTCAAGAATTTGGAAACAATGTACTTCTCAAGATCATGGTCATCAATATTATATTTCATATCCAATTAATCCCAAAGGTCTTTAGCCGTATCGTGAAGGGTGCAATAGACATCAAATAACATGTCAGAGAGACCCAACAATATCATTCCTTTGGTTATTTCATTTCTCTCGGGCCATAAAGATTGGCGTTCAAAACTTTTGGGATCAGATTCGACAACGGGGGACACATCGTCATAATTACCAAGAGCAATCCCTGGTTGATCAACCGAATTTTCATGCATTGTGGCCTAAAGCTTGAAAAAATGCCCAGAAAATTTTTCGACCATCCCGTCAAATCAACCCTTTGAGAGCCCGTGGCAATAAATTCAAGCTGTTGTAGAAGGTCACGTATTATCGTGATGGTTCTCTCTTCGAGCATCTGCCTGCACACAAAAACTCACCCGCATAATCTGCGTATTCAGTGAGTCATTGACCTTTCCAACGGACCCCTCTGAACTGGGCCCTGTCTCGCCAGCATCCCTATCTACCTGATTGACCGGCGAAGTAGTTGTATAAGAAGGGTTTGGGAAGTCATGCGAGCGGGCTGCCGGGCAGGTCCGTAATTTTCGGCGAGCAGGCGTTAGTCTTGCAGGCAACTAGTTCTGAGAAAAGGGACGATCGGGTGACTAGGTGAGAGCTGCTGTTTTCTTTTTAAATAGGACAACTTCGTTTTACTGATGGCCAACAAAAAAACGATTCAAGGCCGATTGGGCCAACTGCCAAGCCCAACAGCCCAAAGCCCCAAACCAGGTAACGTATTCCCAAATCCCAAATCTGCTCAACTTGTTTGGGAGATTAACTTCATACATCGGCGACTTCAAAATCTCAACCTTTTCCTGAACCACCATGATGCTATGAGAGACATGTAACATTCGATTGGATCTTCTTTTCGGTGACTGGTCAAACTGATGATATTTGCAACTTCTTCCGAGTAGCTGGTTAAATTGAGGATTCTAGTTGTTTCTATCTGGTGACTGGACAAACCAGGTTCTCTATTATTTCCTTGTCGGTGGATGGTGAAATCGATTTATATGTTTGTTTTCTGTCGTAGATAAGGATTTTTTCTAGTATTGATAATTGATTAAGTAGCACGGGCTTCTATGTTGATAAAAAAGTCTACATTTTTACGGGACCACAATGGTTATGTTCCTTTGGAACTATTCAATTCTATATCACATCCCATTATAGTCTTTTGTTTTGAAAGGTCCTATTATAATCTTAGATTATCAGAATTTCTTTTGAACCGATTATTTTTATTATTAATAAATACGGAGTAGTTGTTTTTCTTTCAAAAAATAATTAGAAGTAAACCCATCTTCTTAAAATTGGGATGGTCCGAATGTCCAATGGACCTAAATGCATAAGGTGCTGAGGTCACAAGTTAAATGTGAGGTCACGTTTTTCGAGTTTAGCGTGACGCTTCTTTCTTTTCTCAAAGAACTGGTGGATTATTTCATCGTCCCAACCTGTTGTTCTCTTTCTTAATATTTTTGAGTCTAAGAGGATTATTATTGAATGAAATTCATTTATTCTTTTAGAATTTCTACACTTCCAAGGAAATGATGCAGGCAATGCGCAGATGGCAGAAAGGCTCAATTTTGATTCTCCTGTCCACGAAAATAGCAGCACCCACTGAATCATCTGCTACCTGTTCTGCCTTCTTCCATTCTACTCCGGTCTGGTTGGAGAAGCGGAAGAGCAAGTGGGAGTCCGTAAGCTCATTGCAATATTTATTTTTTCCAAAATGGTAGAAATTAAAAAAAAATCTTGTACTTTTGTTTGACCTGTTGCTCCCAGATTCATTTTTTTTTTGTTTGATTTTCGGTCTACTCTTTTGGTTTGACATACCAACGTATAAAACAATTGCTAAAGAATATCAAGTGTTAATAGGGCATCAAAGTCAACTTGATCTGAAGTTATTATGTGGGTTTGGATAGGAAATAAAGTTGTCCTGCTGAGGTGTGGGGCTAAGAGGGCTGCATAAATTTACAAGAAAATATGATACAGTCAAGACAGAGTGTGAATAGAGTGTCACGCGTTTTTCAAAGGAGTTCAAGTCGTTCGCCTTTCAAAACCTTGAGAGTGTGTGCACTGTGCACCTCTGAGAGACACTTGATCATGGGCTATACCGTAGGGTATTGAAGTGTATAATCCACATTGGTTAAGTTTATAGCAACAAACTAAGATATAACATATTTGGGCTACTTCTAATAAGTTTAACCTTTTAAAATGGACTCTATGTATTAACTATGTAGTTTCAAGTGGGAATCAAAGTTTTCATTTTCTTTGGACCTTGACCTTTTCATGAAGTTTTGTGATCAAGTGAAAACTGTAAAATGTATGCTGGCTTCTAGTCTTCTTACAATATAATTTAGTGAGAACCATCTTGCTGCCTTCATGAATGAAACGTTCTATTATTTCCCATATCTCCCATTTATTTGTTTTTATTCATTTTCCTTATTGATTTGGGATCTATTTTTTCAATAATAATTTGTGTTTAAAGACTCCCTTATTGTTCGTACTCACAGCCATTGTCTGTTCAAAGAAGTAAAAGATTGTATTCCCTTACTGAATGTTTGCTAAATTATTTCTGTGCAGCATTTCAGAGGAAATCAACAGCCGTCGAAGTCAAACAAAGTACTTATATTTCTCTTTTTGTACTAGACTACCCGTGATATCTCTATGTTTAATTTGCACTTGCATAAATTAATTTTCACAGGTTATATACTAGTGTTGCTTAACCTGAACTGTAGGTGCATGTTTGGTTCAGTCTTGCTATTTATCTATTCCAGATGTAGGGTTTTAACTTTAAGGCCAGTAAAGCAGAAAATGCTTCTTTATGAAGAAAATCCAATGTCGAAAAAGAGGCATACCTTATTGTCGAAAAAGCACAAATGAAGATATCTAAACCAATTTGAAACTCCACACTTTTGCACACATTAAGAGAAGTGGTGGTTTATAACAAATACTATATAAAGAAAATCCAAAACAAATATACGTGTTTTTCATATCTCTTGGGCTTAAACATATAAGCACAAAACGTTTTCTTCCAATCTTTCCTATCATGATTAGCTGCCTCGTCGTTCTAGCTATTGAGACATTTGACCTTATAATGAAATGATACTAAAACTTGAGTATCTTTGGGAGTACAGAATGCTATCCGGTATGCAGTACGTCAAAAGCGTGCAGACTCAAGGAAAGCTTTGAAAGATCTGCTCTTTTATGGGGGCTCCATTGATAACTATCTTGAGGTAACTGGTTGTTTCGTACGAGTATTTGTCTTCTCAATGTATAGCATGTTCCAGTTTGTTTGTTTCTTCACCCAATATCATCTTTATACTCATATGTGTTGCTTTACCACCAAAACTTTCCCCGTGGTCTGTACAATACGGGTTTTCACGACTGTTTGTAATACCCTAATTTGTTTGTTTTGGTATTACCTCTATTGAGTAAATGTTATTATTAACTTTCAGTAGTTCAATCATTTTGCATGTCACCCCACCCATTCTATGTGCCATATTCACTTATGGACATAGTTTTGGCCATGCTCAGTACAGTTTATCTTTTCTATATTGTAAAAGTTAATGTTGAAAGGAAATGCTAATTTTTCTGTTTTGGTTTGCCTAGGAAAAATATCCGGTAGAAAATGTGAGATGGAATGTAGAGCAAAATGATGACCCTTTAGACAACAAAAGTGAACTCAAGACTTCAGCTCGTAGTAGGACTCGCTTGAGGAGAAGGCAGCGTAATTTTTTATTTCTTCAAGCTTCATAGGAACTTTATGCCTCTTCACGAATAGTGTCTTATTTCACATTTTCACTTTTTTCTGCAGTCTTTTTTGGCATGCTCTTTTATTAACTTATATAAACTTGGACAGGAATTGTTTACTTGTGACTTAATGAGCATAACCAGGATTGTTGTCTAATTCTTTAAACACTAACCTGTGTTTACTTTTGACTTGATTGGAAGCACACCTTATTCTTTCTGCCAAAATTTGAGTTAATCATTCACTTCTACGTAGTAATATATTATTTATTCTTCCCATTCTCATGCTTATTCAGCCCATTTCTGTCAACAAATCATGGTGGAATAGATGCATGTGAATAAATGGGCATACTAATTGACAAAGCAACACAAAACACAAAAGTAATCTTAATTTGATTATTAATTCAATTCGAATATAATCTTATTCAACATACAACATAAACTGCCTTTTAGAAAAATACTATTTAAGCCTTTTACTCATGATCAAGTCTTGATTAGTATAGATATTCTTCAGCAATGTGTAGAGTGTAGGTGCAAATATTTACTTGATTTACTTCCACTTTTCTAAATAAAAATAAGGAAAATGTGTCAATTGTGTGAAAAGTTAACTATTTCCTAACTATCTTCATTGGGTATTGGTGGGGAAATAGTAATGTACTTCAAGGGTTTAAGCGTGTTTTGCAAACTTGCACACAGAATTAGATTGAATTATATTGAAGATAAGATGTGTGCCTGGCTACTCTGCCTGCTGACCAGTTCAGTCCTTTTGGTACATTTTTAGGTAAACTGAAGAAACAGTGTTTATATGAAGACGATTATGATGATGAACATCCAGAGAAAATATTTCGAGCAACCTTTGGTGACAAATCGTACACGTGGTCTTACAAGCCATGGAAGGAATTTTCATTTGATGGTAAAAAAACTCGAGTTCGCCATGAAGAAGAAATGAGGGAATGGAGTGGCAGACAGCAAAGCGATCACAATAGTTCAGACACCAATCATAGCATTAGTGGGTCTTATATTGTAGGGTCATACTCCGAACGATCAATCCTAGGTCTTCCTGTCAGGGGCCCTTTGAAGATTGAGGATGTCAAGAATGCGTAAGTTGTTAAAAAACATCTTTCTTACTTCCATAAATCAGGATTTCAAGATTTTTTGTAAGAGGGCACTAAATTTGACGGGTGCTGTCTTGATGTAGTTTTCGCCTCTCAGCTTTAAAGTGGCATCCTGATAAGCACCAAGGTCCTTCACAGGTCAGCTTGTATTCATATAAATCTCCCACCCCCACCCCCACCCCCACCCTTCTTTTTAATCATGTATGTTAATATTGTAATAAGATTTATAAATCTATCACAAAATATTAACCTTATAAGAAGAGTAGCATGTTCATTTGGACCCATTTTTTCTGGTTTGTCCTGGGCAAAATATTATTTCTAGTGTATCATATGAGTTATTGCCACTTTTAGTCCTCCGACTATTATGTCATTGACACTTTTGGTACTCGACTTTGATTTTTTCCATTTTTAGTCCTCGATTATTGCGCTAGAGACACTTTTGGTACCCGTCTTTGAAAATTTCCATATTTAGTCATTCAACTTTCATAAAAGTGACACTTTTGGTCCTTCAACTATTATAACAGTGACATTTTTAGTCCTCCATTTATTGTGTCTAAATCGTAATGGGAGGACTAAAAGTGTCAATTTGACAATAGTCAAGGGACTAAATGTGGGAAATCTTGAAGTCGGGGACTAAAAGCGTTTCTAGCACAATAGTTGAGGACTAAAAATAAAAAAACAAGAAGTCAAGTACCAAAAGTGTCACTTACACAATAGTTGGGGGACCGAAAGTGGCAAAAACTCTGTATCATATTATTATTTTAATGTTGGTATGGCCTTGTTGTATCTTTTTATGTTTGGTCAGTCGCATTTGATTTGACCAAGTCTAGTCTTGAATGTGACTAAAATAAGTCCAAAGTGAACATGTCATTAGACATTATGAGCCCGTTTGGTAACATTTATTTTCAGCTTATCAACCAAATTTTTACCAAACACGTAGGTTTTGAATTTGTGCGCTGAATTGAGAAATAATCAAAATAAGTAAGGTTATAGTTACTTTTCTGGCTGAAGTTACTATAGAGCACCATTTTAACTATGTTTCATGTATTTTTTCTTAACTTTATTAATAAAATATTTTTAAATATAATTTCCCATGATTCAGCCAATGCAATTATGCAACCACTTCAACCAGAATTTCATAAATTTCAGCAAATTCAGTTAGTTTTAGTGTTACCAAACGAGCCTTATTTGTTGGATTGTAATTTTATATTTGTACAATTTGAGATGACTTGACATCAAAAATTTTACAGAGTCCCATATGACTCCACTATGTAGTCATATGAGCAAACATAGCTTCACTGTGACGGCTTACTTTTAAAACCAGTTGAAAATGAATGACTCGCCATGAAAATATATGGCATTGATGAAGCCACAGCAGCCATTGACTCCATTATATTACTCGAAGTAACATTGTCAACTTAAATATTGGTAACAGATTTTTTCTCATGGCCTACTTTTTCCTCGGTCACATGTCACTACTCTCTACTGTTTACAGGCTGCTGCAGAAGAGAAATTCAAGTGTTGTGTTACAGCGTACAAATCATTGTGTGATGCCCTCTCCCCAGCATAACCCCCACCACCCATTTTTACTCATTTCATCTTTGATCTAAGGAGGCCGGTTAGCTTTAGAACAGGGTATGTAAGCTTGGTAATTATGATTCAACAAGGTCTCGCTTTGTCATTATGGATGGAGAAGTTGGAGTGTGGACTGTGTGGTGTCAATGAAGTCAGGGGCGTAGCTAGGATCGGGGGACATCGTAGGTTCTGACCCACACCAAATTTCAATTTTATTTAAATTATTATGGTGAAAAACCGTGTAAAAGGTTTAAAAGAAAATCTTTTTACCAGTCCAATATACCGCCCTTAGTCCTCACTACACCACTGAATGGAGTCATTCATCTAAGAGCTTGCCAATTTATACAGAGTATAATTTAACATGTTATGAAAATTACTAGTGAGGTATGTTTCATTCATTTATGCAATGTAGTTGGTTAGTTACTAGTGAGGTGCTGCAGCAAAGTGAATAAGTAATTATGTGGAGTATTGAATATACACATCTATAAGTGACAATGGGATGACTAAAATAT
Organism: Cuscuta europaea; assembly: GCA_945859875.1. Lineage (NCBI taxonomy): Eukaryota > Viridiplantae > Streptophyta > Magnoliopsida > Solanales > Convolvulaceae > Cuscuta > Cuscuta europaea. The sequence goes on from CAMAPE010000053.1 coordinate 3,112,907, forward strand.
TCTAGGGAAAACTGTCAAATAGGTCCTCGAACTTTCATAAAAAGTTCAATTAAGTCCTTCTATAGGAGGTTCGGTCCAGCCGTCGTGATTTGGGGTAGTTCCTGGTGAAATTTTTTGATGAAAATTTTTGAGCATCTTATTCACCAAGTCTAGTTTACTCATACCAAATTTCAGCTAAAAATTCAATCGGGAACACATTCAAAATAATTCTTGAAGATAATTGCGCATTTTTGCGTTCTCGAATTAATTTGAATGCGCTCCCGATTGAATTTGTAGCTGAAATTTGGTATGAGTAAACTAGAATTGATGAATAAGATGCTCAAAAAATTGTATCAAAAAATTACACCGGGAACTAGGAATGGACTCGGGCCGGTTCGGGCCCGGTTCGGGCCTGGGCCCGGCCGGGCCTCGGTTCTAGGAAGGCAGGCCCGGAACCGGCCCGGATAACCCCGGGTCCGGTTCGGTTCGGGTCACCCGCCCGGTTCACGGGCCGGGCCTATTTAATTTTTTTTTAATTATTATATAATTAGAATAAATCTTATTACAATTACAATATATTATATTCAAATTGAAGTATATTTATTTCAAATAAGAAGTACAATTGAGAATTAGGATGAATTTAAAAAATGTAATACATTTTGTAATAAAAAATCAATCGGACTCTCCGCCTTCGGTTGTTTCCTCCATAAAGTGGCGGGAGGGAGTGATGGTAATTTCTTGAGTTCTTCGTTGGGCCTTCAACCAATCGTGAAAGCAAACTAGTGTCTCAAGAGAGCTCGGGCTCAACCTCGTTCTAAAATCTGTTAGGACGTTGCCGGCCGCACTGAATTCTTGTTCCACGGCAACGGTTGATATCGGCATTGCTAGTACTTGCTTAGCCATCTTTGATAAAATCGGGAATGTTCTTTCATTTTCCTTCCACCACTTAAGAACGTCAAAGTCATCACCAACTTCATAATCAACATTCAATGTTAGATACAAAGAAAGCTCATTACCTGAGCTTTGTTCAGTAGCTCGATACCCCACCCCCACCCCACCCCCCCTAACCCCCCAGACCCCCCCCTCCTATGCTCCCAACGGCTATAGAGTCGTTTGGGAGGTCTCCCAACGGCTAGTAGAGCCTTCAAATTTTTTTAATTTTTTTTTGTGACCGTTGAGGCCCGGACCGGGCCCGGCCCGGCCGGGCCGGTTCATCAAATTCTAAGCCCGGGCCCGAACCGCTACACGACCGGGCCGGGTGGCCCGAACCGTGTCCTAACCAATAAACCGGGCTGGTCCGGGCCCGCACAGTAGCGGGCCGGTCCGGTTGGCCCGGCCCGAGTCCACCCATACCGGGAACAACCCCAAATCGCGACGACCGGATAGAGTCTCCTATATGAGGATTTAATTGACTTTTTTATGAAAGTTCGAAGACCTATTTGACAGTTTTCCCAATATTCTTTATTGTTTGAATATGAGGGCATTTGGAATTAATTTTATTTTTGCTTCTATTTTAAAAGTAATAGTAGGATCATAGATTCATAATTAGTTTTTTCAGAAAATGGTCTCTTCTACGCTTTCACTCAAACACTATAATGCCTATTTTTGTCTTCTAAAGGAGTTGAAGTAGTTTTAAAAATCAGATCTAAACACCTCTCTAATAATGATGGATGGATCTAAATTGTCCATTAACGATTCATTAAAAATGTATTAAAAATTAATTAACCCACCCATGATTTATACGAAGTATTTAATAAAAATTGTTTATTTCCTTTTATGTTGATGATTATCTATTCTGTTCATTTTGGAAATATTACCTATTACTCATTAATTTTGCCTCATTAACAAAATTATTTATTTTAGTTTATTTTTTCAAAGTGTCACATTCTACCTTCAATATAATTTTTGGATGAAATGAAAAGTTACGGATTAATATTTTTGTTGAATAAAAAGATCATTATTTATAGCCTATTTTTAAAGCTCATTATCTAATAGCTCCCTTGTCAATTACTCATGTGCGAGTGTCTTTGATGTTCCACGTTATATATACTCCAATATTATGTAAATTATGAGCAGTACATGTTGAAATACCCATATGACTAAACTCTTTAACTTTCTCGATCTATGACCCAACTAGTTTAAAATATTACCTAAATTCGTATTATTTAATTAAAATTAGTAATAAATAAATAAATATTTTTATGGACAAATATACCATTTAGGTTATACCTATAAAACCCTAAACATCTACTCCTTTTCCAACCCTAGCAACCAGCGGTCAGAAATCCCTAGCATCCTACCCGTTGCCCCCGGCCCACCGTCCACCGTCATCCCCCGGCCCGCCGTCCGCCGCCATCCCCCTGGCCCACTGTCCACCGCCGTCCAATGGCACGGCCACCGACCACCAGTCTATCTCTAGTTGCAGGTTTGCCTGGCCACCACTAGCCCCACACATGTTCACTGCGACCACCGCATACAACCGACCACGCAGCACGCAACTGTCGTTGTTAGACCTGCACATCGTCGTCGTTCCGAGCCATGAGCGCCACCGCCATCCCGAGCCATGAGCGTCGCCGCCGTCGCGATCCCTGCTCGTCAACGTCGTCCCAGGTCCTGAGTGTCGCTGCCCTCGCTCATATCCGCAGTCTTTGCCAAACCGCACGCCTTCGTCCCCATCCTGCCACTGTCACCATCGAGTTGCACGGCTGCCCTCCGATTGTTGTCCCCGCCGCCCAATCAGTCCCCATCAAGCTACCATCACCATCCAGCCGCACTGCAACTTGCTGCTGCTCAGTCGCGCCCCTTCGCCGGTCCAACAACCCAGATTCTTCAGTCTACGCGGCCGAGGTTGAAAACAAGCCCTAGGTTGAAGATGATGGAAGACATGTGTAATGAATAATTTATATTCAATGTCGTGAATTGTGTGAACTATGCCCAGATTTCAACAGTCGAATATTCTAATAATAATAGAAAGAATTAAAACAGTAGAAGAGAAATTTCATCAATAACTTATACCGTGTATATAGAATGATGAATCCATGATGAAAAATTACATAGTACTCGAACGAATAAGCTAGAGAGAGAATTTCTATTCTACGTGCTCTACCAGAATAATATGCGGAATAGAATGTGTAGAGACTTAGGGCTGATTTCGACCAAGTCCTTATGTATTTATAGGGAGTAGTTCGGCCAACCCTATTACAATTAGGAAACAACAACTTTAGACGTGTGAGCTTAATTAGAGCACTAATAATTGGGCCTAATTCTCTCTCAGCAAATCTATTTCAATACAAACACTAGTTAAATAAAATACAATTAATTTGAACACAATAAAATAATATTCTAACATTCACCCCATTTGTGTTCAAATGTCAATGAAGCGCGGTTTATCTCTGAGTCTTGTACAATGACTTCCGATAGCCAAGGATGACTTCATAATGTCTGAGGGTACTTCTGAAATCAAGTCTAACTCCTAGGGCTTCGTGAAAGTCTGCAATAAGAGCAATCTGGACTGGGTCATATGGGTCTTCTGAATTTTGTAGCTTCAGTGCAGCTTCTCCCAGATGGTCCTCTATGATTCTGAACGTTCCATCGCAGTATTTATGAATTTCTTCCATGAGCAGGACTGGCTTGATGCCTTTGTAGTCTTTGTAGATGAGTCCTATCTCTGGTTGTGTAACGATGGTACCTTCTTCAAAATTCTCGATCCATTTAGCTCTATTTCTCGGAGCAGTCATATTCACTTTTGAAAAATTGTTTTCTATGGCCATTTGCAGATCAAAGAGAGAATAATATTTGACTTGTCTAATCATGAATCTTTTGAGTGCATTTAGGCCTAGATCTCTGTCCTTTTGAGATAGATCCCTTAAATTGATGAACCTGTACTCGTAGTATAGTTGGATCAGATCTTTTGCAACAACGTAGTACAGATCAGCTTCAGATGCTCTTTGGATCATGCCGTTTTGTCGTTCAAACTCATAAATTGGATAGAATGTTCTGCCAATATTATGGATCTCTACAGCTCTAATCCCTATGATCGGTGAATCAGAATGCTTGACCAATCTCTTCCGGTGTCCATAAGGATCATTCTGATCAGCTCACTTGTTTTGTAGCATCCATATGTGTCCAGAGGTGGCAGTTCCTTCCAAGTGTTCGAATCCTCTTAGCTCAAGCTCGTCAATCTTCTTAATGCTCTTTTCACTTCACCAAATCCTTGGTCTCAGATCTTCTTGATACGGCACAATTATCTTGACGTTCTCCCAAGGTGTCTCAAACTTCTCACAATTATCAGATCTTTGACTAAATGAAAACCAGGAAGTGGATCGTCGTAAAATTCTCCTTGAGCATATTCCTCAGGTTCCAGTCCCATCAGCTTTTCAGAAGCTGTCTTCTTAACTTCTCGAATGTAGTTCAGCTTAATGAGAGCTTCTTCGTTGGTCAACTTTTGAAGTTCATCATTCTCATTGTCTTCTATCCAGTCAAGCAATATCAGATCAACGGCTTTCTTTTTTAGTTCTCGTTCTTTTCTTTTTGAAACTTTCGTCCTTGATGATGATGGTTGTGTTAGTATATATGTCCTAGCGACAATCACCTTTTAGAGATATATGTACTTGATCACATTCAGTTTTATATATTTGATATATACGGTATTACACATTGATGGTTAAGTATTTCGATTGTCAATATCTTATTCATAATTGTGTTCTCTTGGACTTATGTTGTCAATAAGTCAGTGAGAGCTTGTATGATATAACATAAGGTCCTAAAATAGCCCCGATCAATGATCATCAAGAAAGGGATATTGATGATATGCGATAAGATTGGTATGTGGACTGCATCATACTTTTAGAAAGTATAGTTGATCTCACAACTATGAGTTCTTGCAATTCATTGTGGTCACATAGATATTTTAGAGAATATTGGCATACCCACCGAGAAACCATTTGATAAGTTCTATTCATGTGTCTATGGGATTATCGGCGTATAGAGTAGTGTAATAGTCCTCAGACTTGAGGTCAATACGTACTACATGTGCGGAGTGATGTACTTTGACCATGACCAACGCTTGCACTCCAATCGGGGTAGATACGGCATGTGTTGGGTGCATCACGAAGCACATGGAGTAGTAGTTGAGCCAAGAAAGGATTCATTCCTCATAATAGATTAAGAGAGAACATTCTACTTCTCATATCTAGATGGATCATAAAGTCATTGGCCAATGCAAAGATATATTCGTTTTGAATATCGAATATGATCATTATGGGTCATCTAGAAAGATTGAGAGGCAGAGACTAAGTTATTGGAATAGACACAAAATCAAGTTCCAGACTTAGTTGAATGTTCGTTGAATGAAAGGACTGTATCATTATGAGCTCTATATTACAGGGAGTTTGAATAGTCCTCGCAAACGTCCTTATATATTAAGTTTGTCTGGTAAATCGTCTAAGGATTCTACTAAGACCTTAATTTGATTAGTGCTTAATATATAAGGCCCTATGGGTCACACAACTAGTGATTATATCTTCCGATTGAATTGTTAGAAGGAGTTAAATATTATTAATTGGATTAAATGATATTTAATTCATAATACTGAAAATAAGATGGGTTATTTATTAATTGGATTAATATATTTAATTCATAATGTTGAAGGAGAATTCTATTTGATAGAATTAATTAAGAAAGATAAATTAGATTTATTATACTTAATTTAGATGAATTTATTATTAAGTAAAGTTGGTATTTTCTTTTGTAATTTGGAATTAAAAGAAAAATACAAAATAAAATAATAATAAGAAGAGAAGAAGTAGGGCGGCGTTAGAAGCCATCCCTAATATCTCTCTTGTTATTGTTTTATTTACTTTATTTAGTAATTTAAATAAGATGTAAATTTAATTAAATAAATATGACAATTTTCTTTATAATTTAGAATTATAAGAAAATTAGAATATAAATAAATATGAAGAGAGGAAGGAATGACGTGAGTCATCCTCCCCTCTAATAATTGTTTATATTATTTTATTCATTTAATTAAGTACAATAATTATTGGTCCTAGTTGGACTAGAACTCATTAATTAAGAAGACTTTCATTGTGATTGGGAAACTGTTTAGAACTAGTATAAATACATCCTCCTCCTTCATAATTATTTACAAGTTTTCAAATTCAGTATTAACAGCTTATTTCCCTGTGAAGAGATTTCCTAGTCTTTCTCTTAGGGAGATCTAACCGTTCTTTCGGAAAGGAGAAATCACGTGGATACCAAAGGTCAAGGATTATCACCGCTAGGCTGGAAGATCTGTAAGTTCTAACTCAGATCTGTTATTATTATCATATTCGTTATTTTGTCATAATCAGGGAAGATCTGTTTGGGAAAATTTTAAACTTCCGTTGTTGTACTTTCGAGTTACGTTACATCAATTTCCTAACAGGTTGATCACCTGGAATTGGGATAGAGGTGGACTTAGAAGAATATGTGTCTCTTTCACCTTGTGGAACCTGTGAATCATTGGGAACAAAAGTAGTAGCATTGGGTAACATAACACTGGAGTCAGACTTACCGTTTTCATCATACTAGAGACTAGCTCGTTCTGACGGCCTGAAGACAATGGTGATATCGATGTTGCATTGTCAGGACTTCCTTCCAATCCTCGGTCTACATCCATGAAGGATGAGCCTATAGAAGTTCTCGAGAGGACACAAAGTCCTGGCTCAATGTTTAGGGGCACGGAAGGGTGATAAACGGTTAAGGCTAGTGAGTCATTTGGTGCGGTAGAGGATGAAGGTTCAGGTTGAGAGGATGAGGACGGTTTAGAGGCTGTGAAGTGGATTGCTCACAAGTACGTTGCCTTTTCTCCCCCTCATGATGATCCGAGTCATCGGAGTCATCATGTTTACGCTTAGGCAAGCGCTCTTGATCACGGCAGGATGTAGATGGGATGTAAGGTGGGGCTAAGGCTAGGATTTCACAAACTTTTAAGAGGTGAGGTGGTAGATTAGGTTCACATAAGAGTCTGTTAAGGAAGTACTCAGATAAGTCAATAATGTTCATATGGCTAGGGTCAGGGTGTGAGGTAGATGGTGGGGATGTCAGTATGATGGAGGTAGGTGTGATGGAAGATGGAAGAGTTCCTATGGAGGGAGTTGTGTGTGATCCTTGGTCTCCTACGCTTGTTGGGTCTACAGAGCGTAGATCTTGTAAAAGTGAAAGCTTGAAGGCTAGAAGCTCAGGCCTTAGATCCCCCCTAGTTAAACTAGCAAATGATGAAAAAACCTGACCTAAATGAAGTATCAGTTCTCACAGCATCACTAAAAATAGTAGTTGTGACCTGCTGGGGAGTTCAATGTGGCAAGACTTCCAACCGTCATAGGCGAACCTCTGGTTGTTATGACAAGTGTTAATGAGCCTGTATCAGTGTGTGAAGTAGAAGGTTGTGGCCTAGAAAATGATAAAAATTATGGGAAAGTGGACGCATGACCTAACGTGCATTGGTTCACAGTGTGAGGCGGTTCACTGATGGGTTCCCCTTGTTGGGTTGAAACAACCATCTATTGGGAGACAAATGAGTGGTTTAGGCTTGGCTCATTTTGCGCTATTGAACTCGATGTAGCGACTTCTACTCGGGAACTAACAACGTCAGAACCTGTACCTATGGGTTGAGTTTGGTGTATTTCAGTGACTGGTGATGATGAAACGATTATAGCACTAGAGGAGGAGACATCAGCTGTCTTGGACTGAGTCTCACCTGCCCTCTTCTTTGGTTTAGTCACTCTCAGGCCCTTACTTCCACTCGACTTAGAAGTTCCCTGGGTAGATACAGTTGGGTTTGACTGCGTCGTAGGAACAGAAGAGATACTAACCTTGTATTCAGCGACATACGGATCATTTGGTGCTACTAAATTGAGGAGTGCCTCTGGGGTAGGCATTGGTTGCGTTTGAACTTTGTCCTCAGTGTTCTTTAAATACTTCATCATAAGAAGTTCTAGCAGCTCCTCTTCTGGTCTTTGTGGAATGGTGGAGTCCTCCTTCATGAAATGGTTGATTAAGATTGAGAACCAACGTACATATGGGATGTACTTGGTCTTGTTGTTGGATCTCCTTATTTTGAGCTGCTTGAGGATCTCCATCCAGATCAGCTGGGCCCAATCATAATTATTGAAAAACATCACTCCATGGACCAGCTTAAGAAAGTGAATATTGCAGCGATCATGACTAGAATGTTTGGGCGATAGGCACTTGTTCAGGATGTAGAAAAGGGTTCTCCATGGTCGAGGTAGAAGGTTGCCAATTCATAAAATTGGGTTAAAGGAGATGGATGGCCAACCTTTAGAATATCGGTGAGTAGATCATTATCAGTGAGAAAGGGGTCATATGATGTGGCTATGGGTAGATGGAGAAGGGTGCGGAAGGTATCATGAGTGATGTGGACAGTAGAATTAGCTATTTGGGCTTGAAAGGTGGGGTAGTATTGTCAATTGTGGTGAATGTGCCCCAGAATTGTCGCAAGTAGATCTTTGGCACTTTGGCAGATCGAATGTGAGCTTGCCATAGTGGGTGCCCTTGAGAATGGAGACCACCACTTTGTCTTGACACTTGAATGTAGTGGGGTCTATCAGAAAGTTGTTGTCCTTTATATCGATCCAACTATCCTTTGAGTAAACTTCTTCCTCTGTGATTAATGCCATTTATCCTTAACGTTAGAGAACAGTTGGTTTTGACCTTGGTGACTTGGGCTTAAATGGGCTTTGGATCAATTTGGGCTAAGTGGGTAATGGACTTGGATTTGGGTAAATGGACTTGGTTTAGGATACATGGGCTTTAGGTTTTGGTTAATGGGCTTAAGGAATTCGGGTGAGGTTATTTGGGTAAAGCTTTAAATATCTCGGGGGTAAGGCTTTTATGACTTCGGGTGAGAGGGATTTCGGGGTTTTAAAAATAATTTCGGGAGCCCGCTTGTAAAATTTTGAAGGAGTGATTTCAGGAGTTCTATGAAGAAGATTTCGGGCTTCCGCTCAGTAAAGGATTTCGGGAGGGGAGAATCTCGGGTTTTATCTTGGGAAGATAATTTCAGAGATAATGATTTTGGCTGGGACGATTTTCGAATCAAAGAATCTCTAAAGACACGAAATCAAGATTTCGAAGATCTCAATTTCGGCTTTGTAAAACTTGATGGTCGCGAGATTAATGATTTTGAAGGTTAATGGGGAAGAAGCTTTTTGGCTATGGAGGCTTAAGGTTCAGGGGAAGATGAAAGAGCTTGGGGAATTGAAAGATGGTGATGACGACGGCGAGGGTGGTTTCCGGTGGTTGGGGCCGGTTTCCTCGTCATCGTTTCCAAGCTAACCTGCAATTTCACACACACACGCACACATGCAAACAACATATAAAAAATAACCTTGTGAAGAGGATGATGACCGAAGAAGATGACGATGAAAATTTTGAGAGCCTGAGTGCTTTAGAGAGATGCTTGAGCAAGAGGAAGTGAACTAAAAATTCAATCGTTGGTTCTTTAAGTACCCGCGAAAAGAAAAAACGGAAACTCTTTTTGGCTTTTTCAGTTTTTTGGAAACTGACTCAATTTAACTGACAAAAATTCCTAGACTGGCTCAAATTAAAAAAGAAAAATATTTTTGTGATATTCTAATTTAAAAAAAATTACGGATACTAAAAGAAATAAAATTACTCCCCCTCAATTGTAGCACTCAGACCAGACTATTTTTGCTCCCCCTCAATGTTTGCACATTTTAAGGAAACAGACACAGAAACCGGCTCAATAAAAACAAAAACTGACATGACAAAAAAATAAAAAATATAAAATAAAACTTCCCTTATACTTGTGCACGGTTTAAAATTCCAAATTCAGCATTCTCAGTTTAGGGACCAGGAACTGAAATCTTTTATCGTCTAGAGCTTTTGTGAATAGATCAGCCAATTGAAGCTCAGTGCACATAAAGTATAGGTCCACATGACCTTTTTCAATATGATCTTTGATGAAGTGGAATCTCAGGTCAATGTCCTTAGTGCGAGAATGATAGACTGGGTTGCAAGAGATAGCAATCGCACTTTTTGAATCACTGTAGATGGGAATGTGGTCAAAGTAGAATCCAAAGTCACACAGTTTGTCCTCATCCATAATACTTGTGAACAACAGCTAGCATCAGCGACATACTCATCCTCCGCTGTAGATGTAGACACACAATTTTGCTTCTTTGAGGACCAACATACCAGCTTTTCACCAAGAAATTGAGCACTACCAGAAGTACTCTTTCTATCCATTTTACATCCAGCGAAATCTGCATCATTAAATGCAATCAGATCAAATGCAGTCTCATTAGGATACCAGATTCCTAGATTAGGAGTTCCTTTCAGATAACGCAAAATTCTTTTCACAGCTAGCAGATGAGTTTCTTTTGGATTCGCTTGAAAGCGAGCACAGAAACAGGTAACAAACTTTATATCAGACCGGCTTGAGGTCAGATACAGCAAAGAACCAATCATTCCCCTATAAGTGGTAACATTAACAGGCTTTCCTGATGGATCAGTATCAAGCTTGTATGCAGGAATCATCGGGGTTTTCACAGGGGTGATGTTCTCTTGACCGTATTTCTTTAGCAAATCATGAATGTACTTGGACTGATGAACAAAGATTACATCAGGAAGCTGTTTAACTTGCAGTCCAAGAAAGAAATTCATTTCACCCATCATGCTCATTTCGAACTTAGATTGCATCAGACTTCCAAATGATGTGCACAGGGCCGGATCAGTGGAACCAAAGATGATATTGTCAACGTAGATCTGAACCAAGATGATATCAGACCCATGACGCTTAATGAAGAGAGTAGTATCAATTGTTCCTTTTGAGAAGGAAGAATCAACCAGGAAATCAGATAATTCCTCATACCAAGCTCTCGGGGCTTGTTTGAGTCCATACAAAGCCTTATCCAGACTATAGACGTGATCTGGATAATTTTCACCGATGAATCCTTCTGGTTGATCCACATAAACTTCTTCTTTCAAGATCCCGTTTAGAAATGCTGTTTTGGCGTCCATTTGATGGTGAATTTTTGTGTGAAGCATAATCCATGAACAGTCGAATGGCTTCTATACGTGCAACTGGAGCGAACATCTCATTGTAGTCGATCCCTTCTTGCTGATTATAACCTTTCGCAACCAAACGGGCCTTATTGCGAATCACGATCCCGTCTTCATCTTTCATGTTCTTAAAGATCTACTTGGTGCCTATGATCGATTTTCTAGGGAGGCGAGGCACAAGTGACCAGACATTCAGTCTCTCAAACTTATTGATTTCTTCTTGCATGGCAATTATCCAATCAGGATCAGCTAACGCTTCAGTGACATGAGTACGCTCAGATTAACTTAGGAAGCATGAAAACAAACATTCATTCTCGGTAGCAGATTGTGTGCACACCCCAGTTGAAGGATTTCCAAGTATGAGATCAGGTGGATGAGCATGTGTCCATTTTCTGACATGAGGGAGTGGCTGAGCATTGTTGTTGGGTTGCTGGTCAACATAAGGATTATTAGCTTGAGGAAGTGATGAAGATGAAGGATCAAAGTTTGGATGTGTTGTAGATTCAGTTGCGGTTTCTATCTCAGCAGTGGTTACAGAAGATGATGGAGTTGTTGCGGGAGTAGGAGTGGAAGCTGTAGACGCAGTAGTGGGTGTAGGAGATGGATCGTGTGGTTGTGGATTCTCGTATATTTGGTCAAACAGATGGTCGAGATCCACAGTGATATCGGGTTCTGAATTGATATGTCAAGAAGCATGTTCTTCCTTCTCGTCAAAGGTCACATTGATGCTTTCAATGACCATCTTTTTGTCTCTAATATAAACTCGGTAAGATTTAGATGATGAAGACGCCTTCAATTACTTTTGGATCAAACTTGCCTCGTTCTTCCCTATCATTAGCAACGAAGCACTTGCATCCAAAAACCCTTAGAAAAGAAACACTGGGAGTTCGGCGGTTGATCAGCTCATACGGTGTCTTTCCAAACCTTTTGTGAATTGAGGTTCTGTTCTGAGTGAAGCAAGCAATGTTGATGGCTTCATCCCAGAGAAAATGTGGAAGTTTGGAATGGATCAGCATTGTTCTTGCAGCTTCAACAAGAGTTCTTTTCTTTCTTTCAACCTCCCCGTTTTGCTGTGGGGTCTTTGCTGTAGAGAATTGCTGAATGATGCCTTGAGTCTCATAGAATTCACTGAGTTTCTGGTTCTTGAACTCAGTGCCGTTGTCAGATCATATGAAGAGGATGGTCTCCTGGAGTAGATTCTGAGTAGTCCGGATGGAGGTGATAATGATGTCTGTTGTCTCATCTTTGTGGCATAAGAACCGATCCAAGTGTATCTTGAGTAATCATCTACTATTACCAGGACATATTTCTTCCCATTGATACTTTGTGTATGTATGGGCTCGTAAAGATGCATGTGAAGCAATTCAAGACGTCGTGTAGTAGATGTTGTCATTTTCGCCTTGTGAGAAGCTCTTTCATTTTTCCAAGTGCGCAAGACTCGCATAGATGATCACATTTGCTTTGCAGTTCTGGAAAACCAGTTACGAGCTTCTTGGATGACAATGTATGTAGATCACGGTAGTTCAGATGAGACATCCTCTTGTGCCACAGTTGGTTTAGTTCAGAGGACGCTCTTGACAGCAGGCAGACATCTGTATTGGGAAACACTGTTTTAAGCACAATGGTGTAGAGACCGGATTTACGTCTACACCTCAGAATGGTGTTTCCTTGATCATCCTTCACACAACACTTGTTAGCTCGATATACAACATTCATGCCCTTCGCAGAATTGCCCGATGCTAAACAAGTTGTGTGTCAATCCAGCAACATAAGACACGTCTTTGATAGTGACCCTGTTGTTGCATATATCTCCGAATCCAAGGATTGGAGCAGAGACACTGTTTCCAAATCTTACTTTTCCTCTAAATTTGTCAACGTAGTTGCTCAACAGCTCTTTGTTCCCAGTCATATTACTGACCTGCAAAATTAAGCAGCCTTAGGTACCCATTTAAGGATGGGTCCATCCTTTTGATGTGAAGAAATAATTGGATTAGATTTGGTTAGTTTATTTTTAGAAACCCAGACTTGTTTGATCTTTTGGAAATTTTCACTTGAGTTCTGGAACTGTGATTGAGATTGTTTTTGACTTGTGAAAACATTCTCTCTTGTCAATCTTTTGAAGTGTTTAACAGAATGAACCTTTAAAGGATAGTTTAAATAAGCACCTCCACAAGAAGAGAAAGTAACACATTCATTTGAACCATTCATATCATACACATCAGTTCAGAGAAAGGAGAGTTTAAATTATCACGCTTAAAAATATCACTTGAATTAGAATCAAAACTAAAATGAGAAGAAGAAACAAACTTAGGAGAATTGTCTGAAACACAACTAGAGGAACTAGCAGAAGAATAAGAACGAAAACAGTTTCTAAACACTATTCACGAGAAAAAACATTTGTTCTTAGCTCATTCTTGGCTTGTTGGATGCTTGAGCTTTTCTAGCTGGGGGGTTCTCTAATCTTGGCGACCACATACCTGGAATTTGAGCTCAATCCATTATTGTCGTACAGTACTTACGAAGGAGACCTCAAAGTTACTATTCATAGTTGCCTTTTTGTAAAACGAAGATCTACACCAACAAGGAACTTGGAAGAAGTTTCAAGGTTTGTGTGGGGGGTCGCCTGACCTAGGCGCACCTCTACAACCACTTTCCATCATCATCTGAGGAGGGTCAAAGTTCAAGGTACTATTCATCATCTTCCCAAATGGGAAAGGTGACAAACCGAAGCTCCAAATTGAAGGGTACACCTCCGGAGAAGAAGTCTTCTTTGAGGCTTCAAGCTTTGAAAGCAAAGGAGGTAGATGTTGATAAACAACCCACTTCTTCTATGGTGGTGACTCAATCCGAGCAAGAAAAGGGAATGATTTCGGCTACTAAGGAGGGTTCAACTGAGGGAGAGAAGGGGCAAAGTTCATTCCTAGATGAACAACCTATTATTGAGGAGGAGGAAGATGATACACAAAAAGGGATTGAAGAAGACATTGTTGGTGACACTTCTATCATCAAGGAGGCCGAAAGGGGAAAAGAGGTAACTATATCACCTCTAGTTGTAGATGAAGGCAATGCCTCTATTACCGAAACTATTGAGGTTGAAACAAATGATCCACTTGATAACAATGTGCCTAAAACAAATGTGTGGAAATCTCCTTGGACATCTTTGTTTAAGGATAATAGGGAACCAAGCAAAGGAATGAAATTGAAGTTTGTGGAACCCGTGGGGGAGTTTATGGATCTATCTAATAGAAAGTTGCCTTCAATTGTTGACATTTGGGGGTTTGGTTTGATGGGTTACTTTGTGGGCAGATTTCCCGGTTTAAAACCCATCCATGAACTCGTTGCTAAATGGGAAGTACAATGTAATGTGAGACAACATGACCAAGGGTGGGTCATCTTTAGATTCAAAAGTGAAGAGGCTAGAACAAAGGTGCTTATGGAGGGACGGACCTTACACTCTATTTGGTAAGCCCCTTTATTTGAAGACCCTATCCGAGGACTTTTCCTTCACAAGCGAGGAATTCTTGAAGGTGCCTATATGGGTAAAATTTCCATATCTACCAATGAAATTGTGGAACAAGGAGATCATAAGTGAGGTGGCCTCACGGGTTGGTAACCCTTTGACAACAGATAGGATTACTCAAGAACGAGCAAGATCTAACTTTGCTAGGGTTCTTATAAAGGTGGATGCTTCAAAACCCCCACAACTAAAGGTGAAAATTAAGATGTCAAATCAAAAGATTCATAATCAAAAGGTTATCTATGAAACCTTTCCAAACTTTTGCTTCCAATGCAAGGTTTATGGCCATCATTCTTTCACTTGTAAAGTCATAACCGAAAGGGAACAAAAGGAGAGAGAGCAAAACAAGAAGGCAATGGAAGAGGGTCATGGGCAGCCTGTTTTAGAAGATAATCAACCTCAACAATCAGCTGTGGTAGAACTGCATGCCGCGGCAAAGGGCAAGGTTGTGGCAACTCAACATGCCGCGGCACAAACTTCACTCACCGAGGATCCAAGAAAGAAAAAGGATCACCTTCCTTTTATGAAGGTTGTCAGGCTGAACAAGAGAAGAAAACAAAAGAGAAAACAACAAGAGGAAGGGGAACTATCTTCCGGATATGAGATAAAGGAAGAGGAAGGGGATGAACCGAGAAAAATTAGATCTTTTAGGCATATCTTTAACAATGAGGTTATTGTTGACATGATCACGGATGAGTATAGAGAACCCATTATCAAGGTCCAACACATTGATGATGTAAAGGAAGCAACTATTCGGCTTAACCACATTCTAAAGATGGTTAAGGCCAATGAGCCCGGGTTATGGTTCACAAGGGCATGCCTAGAAAGTATATCCGATGTTAAGAAGTCAAAAAGATACTATGGCTTCACAAGTGAGTTCATGAAGGGGGTGTATAGGCACTTTCTTGACAAATACTATGATGATGGGCATCCTATGGGTAATGGGAGCAAAGTTATGCATCCTACAATGGTAAAGAAGAGGACCACACGGGTAGTAGATGACATGAGAGAGGCTTATCTAGATGAAGTGATCACCAAGGTTGAATTTGAAGAAAGTGGAGAGTATAAACTTCATCTAAAGCATGCGGACCATATAGAGGAGATGATGACAAGACTTGATAACTACCTTGAGATAGATGGGAAAGCAACTAGAGATGGGATAACCTTTACAAGTGCTTGCTTGGACTCATTTCCAGGGGTTGTCCGCACAGATGATGGGTATGATTTCTATTACCCTTTTATGCTTAAAGTTTACCCTCTTTTCCTTGATAGGTACAAAGGGTGTGAAAGCTACCGAGAGTGGAAACAAAGAGAAAACGAGAACAACAAGCCGTATAAGAAGGGGGGAGGACAAACACTTTTAATGTTTATAGCTTCATGGAATGTAAGGGGGCTTAATCAAGCCTCAAAACAAAATACTATAGCTACTTTTGAAAGGGTGAATAAGGTACGCATTTTCTGTCTCCTCGAAACAAAGATGTCTTCGACTACATTTGATAATTTTGTGAATTTTAGGTTCAATGCATGGATGTCTATTACAAACTTTGAAAAAATGAGTGGTGGCCGTATGGCTGTCATTTGGGATCCAAATTTTGTAGATGGGGTAGTGTTACAAGTGGACACACAACATATACATGTTCGGTTCACTTGCAGGGTTACTCAAATGTCTTTCTATGTTACATTTATATATGCTTTATATACTATTGTGCAAAGAAGGGAACTTTGGGAACACATAACCGGGTTAAGCCAAAACATCCTTGCTCCGTGGGTGGTTTTGGGTGATTTCAATTGTGTAGGATCTCCTAATGAGAGAAGGGGGTCTGCCCCCCCTCCGGCCTATGCAATGAAGCACCTAAATGACATGAAGATGCAAGCTAACTTAGTTGATGCTCCCTCCACCGGTGAGCTTTTTACTTGGCATAGAAATGCAATTTGGGCAAAGTTAGATAGGGTTCTTATTAATTCACTTTGGAATATGTAAAATGTAACATGTGGAGCTCATTTTTTTGAAATGGAATGTGAATTTGACCATGTGGCAGCCCTTGTTACAATTGGAGCCGTGGGCAATGGAGGCTCTAAACCTTTTAAGTTCTTTAATATGTGGCTAAAGCATGAACATTTTAATGACATCTTGGAGAGTGTGTGGTCTAGGAATGTTGTTGGTACAGCCCAGTTTAGGCGTGCCCGAAAACTGAAGCTACTCAAACTACCCCTAAAATAACTCAACAAAGATGAATTTAGTTATATTTCGGCTTGGGCAAAGGAATCCAAAAAGGAGTATAAGAGAATCTATCAATTACCCCTCTTATCTCCTTTGGAGGATGCCTTAAAAGAAGAAATGGAATATGCAAAAAAGAGAGCCCTTTTTCTTAAGGAAACCGAGGAAGCCTACTTCAAACAAAAGGCTAAGGCTGTCCATATTTTGCAATCGGATAAGTGTACTAAATATTTCCATTCTGTTGTCAAAAAGAAGAATGCACAAAACTCTATTGCTTCCTTGAGATTTCAAGATGGTAGTCTTACTAAATCTTTGGATCATGTAGCAACTGAGTTTATTGCATTCTTTAAAGACTTATTTCTGACCCGGGGGTCATATTATTAGGTAAAACTGTGGATCAATCACTTATTTCTGACCTTATTAGTCCGGTGACTGATTTGGAAATTAAACAAGCTTTGTTTGATATTGGCAATGATAAAGCCCCTGGTCCAGATAAATATTCATCAGCTTTCTTTAAAGCAAATTGGAGTAAAGTTGGTGAAGATGTCTGTATGGCTGTGAGGGAGTTCTTTGTGACTGGGACCATGCTTAAATAGGTGAATCACACTGTTGTTGCACTAATCCCTAAAACAAAGCACTCTCCCACTGTGTCAGATTTTATACCTATCTCATGTACAAATGTGACCTATTAGATCATCACTAAGATTCTTTCATCCCGTCTAGGTCCTTTACTCTCTAGTGTTATCTATCCATCACAGGAAGCTTTTGTTGATGGAAGATTGATGTCTGACAACATCTTCTTGACACAAGAGTTAGTGAGGGGATACACTAGAAAAAGGCCCTCACCTAGATGCATGATTAAAATTGATCTTAGGAAAGCTTTGAATGACTATGGACTTGCTTCTGGTCTTATGGTTAATCTAGATAAAACTAACATTTTTCTAGGTGGTAATGTCGAAAGTAGGATTCCATATATTCTTGAAAGAGTAGAGTTTCAACAAGGATCCTTTCCGGTGAGATATTTGGGTATTCCTTTGGCTCCTTTGAACATATATGTAGCTCAGTTCTCTCCATTGATTGACACAGTTACAGACTATTTAGAAGCATGGAACTCAAAAACCCTATCTTATGTTGGGAAGGTTGAGTTGATTTCATCCGTTATGCAAGGGGTGCAATCCTTTTGGTTGGGTATTTTCCCTATGCCGAGTGCTATCCTTGATAGCATTACCTCTCTTTGTAGACTCTTTCTATGGGGTAGTAAACGTGTAAAAGTTTCATGGTGTGATGTATGTTTACCAAAAAATGAGGGAGGATTAAGACTTAGGGATACTAAGGTGTGGAATAATGCTTTGCTTTCCTGTACCCTTTGGAACATCCACGCCAAAAAAGATTCACTTTGGGTACAATGGGTGCATGGGGTTTACCTCCACGGTAGAGATGTGTGGACTTTTGTGCCACACACTAGGGACTCAAGGCTTATGAAGACCCTTGCAACCATTCGGGACTTGATTGTTTCCAAGTTCCCCTCTTTGGACATAGTTGTGGCTCATTTAGAGAAGTTTTCCCAAAATGGAAAACTTTGCTCTTCAAAAGTTTATAAATTACTTAGAACTAAAGGTACTATCCACCCTTGGATTTCCTTTATTTGGAAGAGTTATATTCCCCCCAAATTCTCATTCATTTGTTGGCTTGCCTTCCGGGGTAGGCTAGCTACGTAAGATAGTTTGGGGTTTCTAGATGTCATTAATGAATGTCCTTTTTGTAAGGGTGGCCCGGAAATGGTGTCACACCTATATTTTGAGTGTTCATTTACAGGGCAGGTATGGAACTTAGTCCGTGGTTGGCTTGGATTGGATAGACAAATGACTACACTTTCAAGTGCGGTTAAATGGATCAAGAAGGAGCATCATGGAGCAAATGTCAAGGCCAAAGTCGTGAGATTATCCTTTTGCTACACCATCTATTGGACTTGGCGCATGAGAAATATGATTTGCTTTGAGAAGGCCAAGATTACGGTCAATGATATGGTGAAGCACATCAAGTATATGGTGTATAAAATACTCTATTATATGTATCCAATAGATAGGATAACATTCTGAATTTTTGCTGATTCGTCACCATGTTTTGTGATGGCTATCATGTTTGCGTAGCTAAATGGGTTTTTGTTTTTGGAAGTGACTGGGTATCCTTGCTTGGGATGACCCATACATATTGTTTTTGCTACTGTACAGATGTACATAAACACTTTTGGATATATATATTTACAGTTTATAAAAAAAACAGTTTCTAAATCTATTACAAGACTTTTCCACAAATTTAAAGATTTTGGAAATCTTCTTTGAATGCTCATGTCTTGTTTCCTTCTTCACAGCTGTCTTGGGGATCCAGAACATCCTTCCTGCACTTGGTTTAGAAAAAGATTTCCCTGTTTTTGGAGCAAAAGATGAGTTTCTTTTCTTTTCAAATTTTTTTTAAGCTCATCAGAAAAAGAAGTTTCAGGAGTTTTAGTGCCTTGAGAGGATTCGTCTGTCAGCTCAGCAATTTTCTTTAAAAGATCTTCTATTTCAAGTTTAAAAGTTTCTCGTTCTTTTTCAAAAGCAGTGTGAAGATCAGCAATTTTCTTAATCAATGGTGGTATGTGTGGAACAAAAACATTTGAGGTAGATGCTTCTTCCTTCCTAGATTCAGGTTGATTCTCAGGAGGGGAGAAGCCTTTGTAGTCATCAGATAAAGGAATTTCTCTAGTAGCATAGCTGTCAATTAAGGTAGTGTAATCATAGTTAATTTCAGCTCTAGCTCTAGTTTTCCTTTTCTCTTCTTCTTTCTCAATTTTTTCAGTCTCACCAGTAAATTTCATGAGTTTAGTTAGCCCCAAATTCATGTACTTGATGTCATACAAATGGGGGCAATCAACCTTTTTCAATTTTTCAGGATTATTAAAACCTAGACCTCCTTTTGGATTGTAAAACTTGGTGTCTCTAGGATTGTTGTTGAGCAAAAAGACAGTTTGTTCAGATTGTCTTCTCTTAGCCTGAGTGTCTTCTAACTCCTTGATTTTAGCATAAAGATGACCACGTTCATTATTAATCATGTTAAATCGAGTAACAGCTTCAGAACGTTCTCGTGTAAAGTCATCTTGTTCCTTAGTTAGGTCATAGATAGATTGCTTAAGTTTACTAACTTCTAATTCTAAGTATGAGACCCTATCGCGTGAATCTTTTATGTGAACGCTTTGATGTGCTCCTTCTACCATGAGTTGTTCCATAACTTTAGTGTTATTTATATGTCTGTCCTCAAGTTCCTTAACCTTGTTTTTCTCTCTTTTCAGAGAAGAGATGAGTTCATTTATCATTTCACATTGTTTGGAAATAACAGAGTTCAGCTTACTTACCTCGTTCTCAACATATGGAGAGGCATTGTTTTCTTCTTCAGAGTTGTCACTATCACTTTCAGATTCTGTCACTCTCGACATTAGTGCCAAGTTCTCTGGCTCACTTTCATATGTGTCCTCTGGCCACCTATCATGTTCATCCATGAGGACCACTTCTTGCTCTCTTTGTTTGGCCATTTGGGCCTTTTGCATGTAGTAGTTGAAGTCCTTTTTCTTGGCAGAACGGCACTCCTTGGCAGAGTGACCAGGCTTCCCACATTTGAAGCACTTCATTGAATCGCCACTAAGAGCTTTATCCGAAGGCCTGCTAGCTTTGTCAGAATAGTTTGAGGAAAAATTTCTTTGTTTGTTGTTAGTTGCAGGATTTCTGAAGCTTGTGAACTTCTTGTTTATCTTTCTGGTCATTGTTGTTAGCAAAGCTAGCTCTTTCTTCAGCTCGTTGATCTCCGGGTCAGAATCAGACACGTTTTTCTCTTCATCGGATGAGTCATCTTCAAAGGTAATTTTAGGAGCTTTTTCCTTTCTTTTCTTTTCTGTTGACAAAAGGGCAAGAGTGTCAACAATTTTCTTTCCTTTTGAAGAATTTATCTTTTCACAAATATCCTTAGAGAATTCTCCTAGACAGTCGTAGAGATTGTGGATGGTCAGCTCGTCCAGATCTTTATTTTGTCTGATTCGTTTGGTTGTTTTCTTCCATTCGGGTTTGAGAGACCTCAGGAAGCGAATGTTAACTTCCATGTTGGTTTTACGAATGTTGGTCTTCTTCATCTCGTTAAGAACCGTCAGAAAACGTTGATAGGTATCTTCCAGCTCCTCATCAGATCTGTGAAAGACATTAGAATAGAATATACTTTATAATATGTTTTAGAATATTCTTCTATCTTTAGAATATGCTTTAGAATATTTTAGGAATATACTCTAGGATATTAATATTGTATAGAATCTTATAGGAATATTCTATCTTTGTTATGTATATATATAGGGACTTAACCTTCCAATGAAATACACAGAAAATCCTTCCCTCCATTCTTAATATCATTGTAGTTTATATTTCAACATGGTATCAGAGACTTCCATTTTAGTTTAGTTTTTCAGATTTGAGTTTGATTTTCAGACTGAATTTTCAAGAACCTGAGTTCAGTCTTTAGATTATTCAGAACATTCAGACACTGGTCTGTCTCCAAATTCTTCTTCAGGGATTTCAGTTTTCAGATTCTTCAGGAACTTGTGTTCAGTTTTTCAGATTCTTCAGAACCTCAAGACAGATCCTCTACAGAACCTCTATTCAAAACCTTTCAGAACCTTAATACAGTCCAAATCCCCCATCTCCTCCAGACCTGACCATATTCCAAGCGAGCTTAAGTCAATTACCTATCTCGCCTCTATTCTGGTGCGCTGCCATCAGATCAATAGATCACCAGCTAATCTGATTGTGCTTCAACGTCGCCGGCCGTTCATAAATATCGCCTCGACTTCCCGACGCAGTTGAGCTTGGACCATCTCAGCCTCACCAGCTAGCTCTGCCATCGCCTCTACCCCAGGTATACTTTTCTTCTCTTTTGTTCTTTTTCTAGAAAGGGAAGATAGTGAGAGGAGGTCTGGTGGTTGGTCGATCGCTGGGTCTCGCATATCTCCAGACATCCGTTCCTGCTGGGGTCGTTCGCAGGTGATTGTTCGTACGTGCTATCTGCTGGGATCTTGCATCAGATCTGCGCGTTAAGTTTGGAGCGCAGCAATAAAAAAGCCCAAGCTGGATATTTTATTCTCTAAATTTTAAATCCAAAGCTGCGGTGAGTCCAGTTTTCATTTCAAGTTTTTATTTTATTCTATTTTTCTTTTAACAAAAAAAAATCGAAAAAAAGAGTTAAGAAAAAAATGTATTGTACCAGACAATTTGACAGAGTAATATGCAATTACTGCAAGAAGCCCGGGCACTTCATCAAAGAATGTAGGAAATTGCTTTTCAAGAATCAAGGAAATCGGCTTGGTTATGTTGCTTCCGCTACCAGTTCATCTGATAGAGCAATTGCTGTTTCTTCAGACAAGTATACCAAATTTATTTCCTACCAAGAATTTCTAAAGCATTCATCTGTCCCTATCTCGGTAGTCGTTAATCCAGGTATTTCAAACACATGTCTTGTTTCCTCATCCTCGAAATGGGTCATTGACTCAGGTGCCACAGATCATATGACTGGTAATCCTAAACTATTCTCATCATTTCATTCATATTTACCTACTTATAGTGTCACTCTAGCTGATGGATCAACCTCACCTGTTCTTGGATCTGGTTCTGTTGTCCCAACTTCTACACTACCATTATCACCTGTTCTGAGTCTTCCTAATTTTGCATTTAATCTGCTTTCCATCAGCAAAATCACGTGTACTCTTAATTGTTCTGTAACATTTTTTCCTGGATATTGTGTGTTTCAGGATCTGTTAACGAAGCAGACTATTGGTAAAGGACATGAGTCAGCTGGTCTTTATATTTTGGATACATCAATCACAAAAGGTATCTCTTGTCTTGGGGTCGAGACTTTGTTAGAGGCTCATTACCGATTAGGACATCCATCTCTCCCATTAATGAAGCAAATAAATCCCCAATTCAATAAGATGACCTCTTTACAATGTGAGTCATGTCAATTTGTGAAACACCATCGTACTAGCTTAAGCCCTCGAGTTAATAAACGAACCAATGCTCCATTTGACCTTGTTCACTCTGATGTTTGGGGCGCTTGCCCGGTTGTGTCTAAAGCTGGTTTTAAATATTTTGTTACCTTTGTTGATGACTATTCTCGTATGACATGGCTATATTTCATGAAACGTCGATCTGAGTTGTTCACTCATTTTTCTTCCTTTTGTGCTGAAATTAAAACTCAATTTAACGTTCCTGTTCGGGTGTTAAGAGGAGACAATGCCCAAGAATATCTATCTGTTACATTTAAGTCATTTATGCTTCAGCATGGTATTATTCATCAAACTTCATGCGTTGACACACCTCCTCAAAATGGGATTGCAGAACGAAAGAACCAACATCTGTTAGAAACTGCAAGGGCTCTTCTATTCCAAATGAATGTGCCTAAACTATTTTGTGCTGATGTCGTGTCTACTGCATGTTTTTTGATACATCGTATGCCATCTTCTGTTTTGAATGGTAAAGCTCCTTATCATTGTCTATTTCCAAACAAAGAGCTTTTTCCTATCCCACCTAAAATATTTGGTTGCACTTGTTTTGTTAGAGATGTTAATCCTCATCTTACAAAGCTAGATCCCAAATCATTAAAATGTATTTTCTTGGGTTATTCTCGAGTCCAAAAGGGGTATAGATGTTTTTGTCCGAGTACAGGTCGGTATCTTGTATCTATTGATGCATCATTTCATTAAAATACACCTTTTTCATCATCTAAGGCAGATATAATCATGAGAATAATGATGATATACTCATTTACACGATGACTATTCCCGGGTCCACACTTTCGACAAGTATTCCACAAGTTATTGTTCCTGACCTTAGGCCTCCTGTACACTTGGTATACACCCGTCGACACAAAGCACCTGATCACCCTCCACCGGCGACAACTGTGATTATTTATCCTGATACTAATCTGACTTCGATCTCATGTCCTGAACCAGTACCTGCATTGTAACACCGTCCCCAAATGTATTTACCTTTAAGCGAATAATTTATTGAACCCTATGAAATTTTTGTGAATTTACGAGGTTGTGAAATTGTATTAATTTTTTTCCGCGTGAATAGTAAAATGCACGTGGGGCCCACATCGGGAGTGGGGACCGCCCGATATTATCGGGACCACATATTAGATTCATCTGGGCCTAGAAAATATGTATATGGTGGTGGATATCCTAATTGGTCCATAGCAATGGCACAGGGTTGACCGGTTGGTCAAACAAGGCCAAATTATCGGTATCGGCAAATTTATCAGATAACAGCCCAAAAAGGGATTTCGGAGACTTCTAAATTGAGGTTGGGGAATGCATATTGATTCTAGGGTCCCATGAGGATTGGGAACAAGTGTTATATTTTATTTGACCCGATAAAATAAAATATACTTAAAATAGTCCGGAAAATACAACTTTCGGGACCGATTGTACACTTCTGGACAAAAAGGGTTGACCTCCCACATGGGTGGGGGCCAACCCACGAATTTAGCCTCATTATTCAGGGCCTGATCAGGCTGGTAGGAGAGGTGAGGTGGGAGAGGACTGATTTGAGATGTTTGGCATCAAAACAAATCATGGTGGCCCTCCTCTCTTTCACTCATTTCCCAAATAGAGACAAGGAGGCATTCCTACCCATCCCCCTCCTCACCAGTTCGGATAGCATCAAGGGAAAGGAGGAAAGAACCTCTACAACTTCATCCTTCATAGCAAAATTGGGACAGAGCTCAAACAAGAAAGTTGGGAGGAAGTTAAAGAAGGAAAAAGCTAAGAAAAAGTGTGAAAATTAAGGTAATGACCTTATCATAACCTTTCCTTTGTTTTTCTTCTAGTATATAAGATATATATCATATGAAAGACTTTTAGTATTGTTCTACATGATTTAAGTGTGGAATAATGGGTTGGAAAGTGATTCTAAGTCCAAAAACGGACTTAGAAGCCAAATCGACCGGTTTGTCAGAAAATAGCCTTTTATAGGTTATTTGTGTTGATATGGGTTTTGTGATGATAAAACCTTGTTAGGAACTTAATTTAAAGTATTTTGAGCTTCACCGGAGTTTCGTCGGAGTTGGTCAAAGTTCGCCGGAGTTGGTCAAAGTTCACCGGAATTAGTCAAAGTTCAATCGAGAAGCATAGAACGCGCTTAAGCTTAATTAAGGTGAGGATGACCGACTATGTTACTTATAATCTTTGGGTTAATTTCATGGGATTTCCTAAGTGAATACAAATGTGATGTGCATGGGTTGTTAATGGTTAATAATGCCTAAATAAAACTACTATTGATTATAAGTATAGTATGCATGATACACAAATTTATGAATAAATTGTGTATGTTTAGATGTTATGAATATGTGTGTATGATGGTTGTACCAACCATGAATTTCATTTGAGATAGTATACTTTGATACCATGAGGAGAAGCCATGAAGGTATGAAAGTGATACTTGATATTAAGGCCAATCATGCATGAAGGAAGAATTATATTGAAATAAATAAATAACTAGCATTGAAATATTAGTTGGAAATGTTAGTTGAGAAATGGATGAATTAGATCCTAAAAATGTGAATTATAAAGAATCGGTGATTATGAGCCGGGCTCGGGACCGATGTAGATAACGGTGATTATGAGCTGGGCTCTAGACGTAGTAGATGACGGTGATTATGAGCTGGGCTCTAGACCGTAGTAGATGACGGTGATTATGAGCTGGGCTCTAGACCGTGGTAGATGACGGTGATTATGAGCGGGGTTCTAGACCGTAGTAGATAACGGTGATTATGAGCTGAGCTCTAGACCGTAGTAAGTAATGATGAATTGATACTAAATGAACGGATTAACTATAATGTAATAATGCTCTAGATTGAGGGCCTCAGAGATTTAAACTTCGATTATACTTAGTATAGTTGTCATTGTACTTGTCAAATGCTTCCAAGTACTGACCTCCCCTTCACGGGGGAGGCCACCTCACAGTTTCAGGTAGAACTTGAAGGTTGCTACCATCAGCCGCTGTTTCGGGAAGTTTCTGAGAAGAAGACTTGGTTCGTGCTTCTTCCGTTCTTGTTTTGAAAACAATATGAATAATGCTCATGGATATTATTTTCTGAATATACATTTCGGGGGTTTGTATACCAATGTTTGCCAAGTGTGGCTTGTACACTTGTAATGTTGTTTCCGTTGTTTTAAATGAATGATTTACATTATGTTTGTTTATGGATGTACTATGTGTGAATGATATTCATGACGCCTTGTATAGTATGGATGAGTTGAACTGCGGTTGACTATTCGTACTGTGCGGCGGGTAGATACGGCATGTGTTGGGTGCATCACGAAGCACATGGAGTAGTAGTTGAGCCAAGAAAGAATTCATTCATCATAATAGATTAAGAGAGAACATTCTACTTCTCTCATATCTAGATGGATCATAAAGTCATTGGCCAATGCAAAGATATATTCGTTTTGGATATCGAATATGATCATTATGGATCATCTAGAAAGATTGAGAGATAGAGACTAAGTTATTGGAATAGACACAATATCAAGTTCTAGACTTAGTTGAATGTTCGCTGAATGAAAGGACCGTATCACTATGAGCTCTATATTACAGGGAGTTTGAATAGTCCTCGCAAACGTCCTTATATATTAAGTTTGTCTGGAGAATCGTCTAGGGATTCGCTGAGACCTTAATTTGATTAGTGCTTAATATATAAGGCCCTATGGGTCACACAACAAGTGATTATACCTTCTGATTGAATTGTTAAAAGGAATTAAATATTATTATTTGGATTAAATAATATTTAATTCATAATACTGAAAATGGATTAAATATTAATTAGATTAGACATATTTAATTCATGAAGTTGAAGGAGAGTTCTATTTGATAGAATCAATTAAGTCAGATAAATTAGATTTATCATACTTAATTAAGATGTATTTATTATTAAATAAAGTTGATATTTTCTTGGATGCAATTTAGAATTAAAGAGTATTCAAGAAAAGGTTAAATAAATAATAATAACAAAAATGTATTAAGAGAATGAGGGTGGCGGCTGCCCCCATCCTCTTTGCTATGTATGGATGGTTTATTATTATTATTTATTATTATTATATCTTTATTTGTTAATAAATGATATTGGTTATAGTTTGACTAGAACTCATTAATTAGAAAGACTTTTATTGTGATTCAGAAACTAGTTTAGAACTAGCATAAATACATCCACCTCCTTCATAATTAGTGACAAGTTTTCAGATTCAGTATTACCAGTTTATTTCCCTGCGAAGAGATTTCCTAGCCTTTCTCTTAGGGAGATCCAACCGTTCTTTCGGGAAGGAGAAATCACGTGGATACCAAAGGTCAAGGATTATCACCGCTAGGCTGGAAGATCTGTAAGTTCTAACTCAGATCTGTTATTATTATCATATTCGTTATTTTATCATAATCAGGAAAGATCTGTTTGGGAAAATTTTAAACTTCCGCTGCCGTACTTTCGAGGTACGTTACATAATTTTCCTAACAGTGGTATCAGAGCCAAACTGAGTTTAATGACATCATACGAATTTTGTTAGATATTTTTGTTAGAAAAATGTGATCTGCTTCTTTTTCGATGCTGAGAAATCATATTTTTGTTGAGTATCTTGTGGACTATTTTAATTTTAGAAATTAATAAGTTTTGTTTTGGAAATCTCTAGTGCTCCCTGGTGTTCTTTGGACGACGGTTTTCTGAGAAATCAAGTTTAACTTTTGGTTTCAAAATTTCTGTTTTACAATTAAATCCGAAATTGAAATCAAAATAAAATTGAAGATATAGATGGTCTCGGATCTTTCTTCTTAACGTTGTGATCTTCAATCGCATATGAATAATCTTTATAAATATGGCGACTGAAAGATCTAAGGCTCTGCGCTTCTTCCAACGAATTCGACGGCGAAGTCCACACCTCTTCCTACGGTGAGCATCGTTGGCTGCAGTTATGCATAAGTTCAGTTTGATGCGGCGGACTGAGCAATCTCGAACCCGTGACTGCGAAACAAAGAGACGATACTCAAGCAATAGAAGAACTGTCCTGGCAGAACTTGCGATGTCCAGCGGTTTCAACGCTCGAAGAGTTCAAGTCCGTCTAGGATGATTATTTGTCTTTAACTAGCTTTCACGTGAATTGCTGGGACGTAAGTTTTTTTGTTTGTGTGGACTTGGTCCATCTTTAAAAGTTAAAAGATAATTGTTGGTACGAGCACTAATTAAAAGTTGATTTGGCCTTAATTAATTGATTTAATTCGATTAATGATCTTTGAGATGCATAAGTTTAATTCAATAAATATGTCTTGATGAATTGTTATATTATTATTGATTTACGCATGCTTAATTAGTTATTTTTTTGAAAGAGCTTAATTAGTTATTTGATAATTAGATTTGTTTATAAATTAGATTTATAATAATGCATGCTTTAATTTTATATATATTTGAGTTAGATCTCATTAACATATTATTTGATAATATGTTATTAGCATCTTGATTAAGTAATTTAATACCCCGCTAAATGTTCCCCATAAATTAAAATTTAAGTCTTATCTGGGATAACGACATCACCCATCATAATTAAATTAGTAGAAATATTTTTTCGTTGAAGAATATTTCACCCAAGTGTTTATTCCATTCGACAAAATATAGAACTAATTTATAGATACATATGTTTGTGATCGTGTGATGGTTTTGACTTACTTAAATTTGCTCGAGTCGCCCAAGCGTCAGTGTTAATTTAAGGATGTCGATCAATTTAAAAATTGATCAACCAAAAGTTGCTTGGACGCAATTGGTCTAGGGACCTACCCATTATATTATTACAGTAATCAGCTCAAGCTGGGACTGTAATAGTATGAATGAGGATTTTGGCCACTATGATTGTAAAACATTCAATGTTCTTTTTATTGGGGTCAAAGAGCATGTAAAATAGTGGGAGCTAAATAATTAAAAGTCCATATTATTTAGTTAACTAGATGTGATCATAGGAATTAATATATGATTTTAATTCCGTTCTATTTGAACTTCTTTAGGCTTTTAGGAATGTCGAATTTATCATTGAGAAGTATCTTGGATACATGCAAGCTTACTGGACCAAACTTTCTGGACTGGGAAAGAAATGCGCGTTTAGTTCTTAGACAAGAAAATATTGAGTATGTGTTAGACACGCCGGTACCCAAGATTCCTGATGCTAACTCTCCCGAGTTTGCCACGTTTGACCTGACTGCTCGAGAGAAACACGCTACTGATGCTAAAACTGTGCAATGTGTTATGTTGGCTGCAATGTCTATGGAGTTGCAAAGGCAACACGATAGGATGAGCGCCTTCGAGATGCTTGAACACTTGAAAAGTCTGTTGATTCAGAGAGTCGGACTCTAGAGTATGAACTTCTGACAGACATTTTCAAGTGTAGGCTTCAAGAGGGTGGCAACGTGTGTGAGCACGTCCTCAAAATGATTGGCTTAATTGAAAGAGTTGCTACATCCGGAATTAAGTTTGAGGATCGTGTCTCAGCTGCTATCATCTTATATTCGCTTCCGAGTTCATTTACTAACTTCATTGTGAATTATAATTTGAACAAAACGAAAGAGACCATGCCTGAACCCCATAACATGCTCAAGTCTTATGAAGCCTCAACCTCTAAAGGAAAGACTGTTCTTATGGTAAGCTCTAATGCTAAGTCTCGTTCTAAGAACAAGAATAAGCAAAAGAAGAAAGGTAAGGTTGGACCTACTCCTACAGCTCTGAAGCCTAAAGGTGGAGGTCATATGAAACCAAAGGTTGCAAAGGATGTTTGTCTCTACTGCAAAGAAAAGGGACATTGGAAGAGAGATTGTGAGCTGTATAAGGCTAATCTAGCCAAAGCACCAGGTGCTTCAAGCTCAGGTATTTTTATCATTAAATAAATATGTCTATAACTAACTCTCATTGTTAAAGTATTAGATACAACTTATAGCTTACACATTTGTAAAAATGTGCAGAAGCCTGAGAAGCAGTGTAGCAGTTGGACTGGGTAAAATTGACCTACGCGTGAAGGCTGGAGCAAAAGTTGCTGCTGAACGTGATAGGATCTTATAGTTTAGATTTGCCCGGTGGTTTTAGATTAGAATTAAATAATTGTTATTTTATTCCTTCTATTACCAAGAAGATTATTTCCATTCATATGTTAGACATTAAAAGATTTCTATTTCCATTTTGCTAATAATAATTGTTATTTTCATAAAATGGTGTTGTTGTGGAAATGCTTTTCTTATGAATGGTTAATTATCAATCGACATATTAGTTATTAAATGAATAAAATAAAAGGATCTCGATTAAGTAATCAGAAAAATTACTACCTATCTATGACATTGCAAACTTGGTCAAATTAATGAAACAAGAATAGCAACGCTAAATAAATTAGATTATTTAACACCTTTTGACTTTGAGTCATATGGAACTTGTGAATCTTGTCTTTCAAGTAAATTGACTAATAAACCTTTTCTAGGAAAAAAGGATAGCAAGCCAAAGCATACTTAAGGAAAATTTCTGATTTATTTAAAAGATCGAAGAATTCAATCATAATGAACTCCTCCAGAACACCTCAGAAGTGTGACGTTCTGCAAGAAAACAAAGGGCCTTGTTAGACATGGCTAGATCTATGATGAATTCATTTTCTCTTCCAAACATTCTTTTTAGGGTAAGCACTATAAATCTCAATATGCATTCTGAATAGTTTGATTAGTGCAAAACGTACTATATGAGTTGTGGTATAATAAAAGACATTTTCTTCACATATTAAATATGGGTTGCCCTACATATGTAAGGAAATGTGCACTAATAAAATTGAAAGATGAAGTAACATAGAGAATGAAGATTTGTTAGATGGTCTGACGAAGGATTCAGTGGGAGAATTAAGTCGAAGAATGTCTCTAGGAGTATATACTTCAGCTAGTGGGAGTAATATAGGAAGCGCTTGGCACCAGCAGGTGATTCTTATGAAGAAAGTAATGGCATGGTTGTCATTCCTTCTGCACCTAACTCTCCCTCTCTGAGTAAAGCACCAGAAACTCTCTGAACATCGGATAGTCCAATGAAAGAGAAACTCTTCACGATCAGAATGAACAGCCTGAACAAAACGCAAAACATTCAACTTTGTGGGTCTACTAGGATTCGTCATGAACTAACTAGGTTTGGCTTCCTCATGGAGGATCATGATGATGTTAAGATTCCTGATACGGATGAACCTGAGACCCACATAGAAGCAATATTAGATGTTGATTCATAGAGGTGGCGAGAAGCCATAAAATCTAAAATGGACTCGAAGTGTATCAATCAAGTATGGAACTTGGTTGACTTGCCTGTTGGGGTTGGACCCATTGGATGCAAAGATTTTCAAGAAGAAAATTAATGTCAAAGGCAAGGTGCAAACATACAAAGCTAGGCTAGTGGCTAAAGGTTATAGTCAAATAGAAGGAATTGACTATAGTGATACCTATTCGCCAGTTGCAAAACTCAAAGACCATTCGGATTTTGTTTGTGACAGCTACATACTATGATTATGAGATTTGACAAATGGATATCAAAACCCATTTCCTTAATGGAAACCTCAAGGAGGAGGTGTACATGGTACAACCTGAAGGCTTTTGCATCCATGTCAAATTCTAAATCATTATGTTAATTAGAGAAATCTATTTACGGGCTAAAACAAGCCTCTAGGAGTTGAAATATTAATTTTGATGAAATAGTCAAATCGTTTGACCTCATCAAATGAAATGAGGATGCTTGCGTGTTTAGAGTGCACAACAATGATAGCGTGGTCTTTATAATGATATATGTTGATCATAGAGAATGATATCCCCTCATTGAAGTCCGTGAAAGGATGGTCACCTAAAATCTTCATGAACATCTTTTTGTCTATGGTAGACAAAAAGGACTGGTAGAATTTAATTATTCTAGCACTAGTTTCATGTATGATAAGAAAGACTACGAGTCACGGTCAATATATGTTTTTAGTCTCAATGTAATAGTAGTGCTGAAAGAGTTACAAGTTAGAAACTACTATAAATTCGACAACTAGAGCCTAGTAAATTGTTGCATTTGATACAACACAGGTAAGCGTTTAGATATGTTAGTTCCTTAAAGACACAGGGGTAGTTCCTAGCGACAGTTATCCAATAATTGTTATTGTGATTGTACCTGGTGCATTTGCACAAGCTAAGGAACCAAGATGCGAAGTAAGGAACTAGAAAATACCAGTATGCTATCATGTTTTGATAACAAATAGTAGGATGAGAAGTTGCAATAGAATGCCTTCCCGTAGAGGACAATTTGGCTCACCCATTCACCAAACCTTTGAGATGCGAGAAACATACTAGACTTTTAAGAGACTAGGTGTTAGACGCATCGGTGATTGGCACTAGGCCAAGTGGGAGATTGTTAGTATATATGTCCTAGCGACAATCATTTTTTAGAGATATATGTACTTGATCACATTCAGTTTTATATATTTGATATATACGGTATTACACATTGACGGTTAAGTATTTCAATTGTCAGTATCTTATTCATAATTGTGTTCCCTTGGACTTATGTTGTCAATAAGTAAGTGGGAGCTTATATGATATAACATAAGGTCCTAAAATAGCCCCAATCAATGATCATCAAGAATGGGATATTGATGATATGCGATAAGATTGGTATGTGGGCTGCATCATACTTTTAGAAAGTATAGTTGATCTCACGACTATGAGTTCCTGTAATTCATGATGGTCACATAGATATTTTAGAGAATATTGGCATACCCGCCGAGAAACCATTTGATAAGTTCTATTCATGTGTCTATGGGATTATCAGCGTATAGAGTAGTGTAATAGTCCTCCGACTTGAGGTCAATACGTACTACATATGCGGAGTGATGTACTTTGACCATGACCAACGCTTGCACTCCAATCGGGGTAGATACGGCATGTGTTGGGTGCATCACGAAGCACATGGAGTAGTAGTTGAGCCAAGAAAGAATTCATTCCTCATAATAGATTAACAGAGAACATTCTACTTCTCTCATATCTAGATGGATCATAAAGTCATTGGCCAGTGCAAAGATATATTCGTTTTGGATATCGAATATGATCATTATGGATCATCTAGAAAGATTGAGAGATAGAGACTAAGTTATTGGAATAGACACAATATCAAGTTCTAAACTTAGTTGAATGTTCGCTGAATGAAAGGACCGTATCACTATGAGCTCTATATTACAGGGAGTTTGAATAGTCCTCGCAAACGTCCTTATATATTAAGTTTGTCTGGAGAATCGTCTAGGGATTCGCTGAGACCTTAATTTGATTAGTGCTTAATATATAAGGCCCTATGGGTCACACAACAAGTGATTATACCTTCCGATTGAATTGTTAAAAGGAATTAAATATTATTAATTGGATTAAATAATATTTAATTCATAATACTGAAAATGGATTAAATATTAATTAGATTAGACATATTTAATTCATGAAGTTGAAGGAGAGTTCTATTTGATAGAATCAATTAAGTCAGATAAATTAGATTTATCATACTTAATTAAGATGTATTTATTATTAAATAAAGTTGATATTTTCTTGGATGCAATTTAGAATTAAAGAGTATTCAAGAAAAGGTTAAATAAATAATAATAACAAAAATGTATTAAGAGAATGAGGGTGGCGGCTGCCCCCATCCTCTTTGCTATGTACGGATGGTTTATTATTATTATTTATTATTATTATATCTTTATTTGTTAATAAATGGTATTGGTTATAGTTAGACTAGAACTCATTAATTAGAAAGACTTTCATTGTGATTCAGAAACTAGTTTAGAACTAGCATAAATACATCCACCTCCTTCATAATTAGTGACAAGTTTTCAGATTCAGTATTACCAGTTTATTTCCCTGCGAAGAGATTTCCTAGCCTTTCTCTTAGGGAGATATAACCGTTCTTTCAGGAAGGAGAAATCACGTGGATACCAAAGGTCAAGGATTATCACCGCTAGGCTGGAAGATCTGTAAGTTCTAACTCAGATCTGTTATTATTATCATATTCGTTATTTTGTCATAATCAGGGAAGATCTGTTTGGGAAAATTTTAAACTTCCGCTGCCGTACTTTCGAGGTACGTTACATAATTTTCCTAACAGTACCAACCATGAATTTCATTTGAGATAGTATACTTTGATACCATGAGGAGAAGCCATGAAGGTATGAAAGTGATACTTGATATTAAGGCCAATCATGCATGAAGGAAGAATTATATTGAAATAAATAAATAACTAGCATTGAAATATTAGTTGGAAATGTTAGTTGAGAAATGGATGAATTAGATCCTAAAAATGTGAATTATAAAGAATCGGTGATTATGAGCCGGGCTCGGGACCGATGTAGATAACGGTGATTATGAGCTGGGCTCTAGACCGTAGTAGATGACGGTGATTATGAGCTGGGCTCTAGACCGTAGTAGATGACGGTGATTATGAGCTGGGCTCTAGACCGTGGTAGATGACGGTGATTATGAGCGGGGCTCTAGACCGTAGTAGATAACGGTGATTATGAGCTGAGCTCTAGACCGTAGTAAGTAATGATGAATTGATACTAAATGAACGGATTAACTATAATGTAATAATGCTCTAGATTGAGGGCCTCAGATATTTAAACTTCGATTATACTTAGTATAGTTGTCATTGTACTTGTCAAATGCTTCCAAGTACTGACCTCCCCTTCACGGGGGAGGCCACCTCACAGTTTCAGGTAGAACTTGAAGGTTGCTACCATCAGCCGCTGTTTCGGGAAGTTTCTGAGAAGAAGACTTGGTTCGTGCTTCTTCCGTTCTTGTTTTGAAAACAATATGAATAATGCTCATGGATATTATTTTCTGAATATACATTTCGGGGGTTTGTATACCCATGTTTGCCAAGTGTGGCTTGTACACTTGTAATGTTGTTTCCGCTGTTTTAAATGAATGATTTACATTATGTTTGTTTATGGATGTACTATGTGTGAATGATATTCATGACGCCTTGTATAGTATGGATGAGTTGAACTACGGTTGACTATTCGTACTGTGCGGCGGGTTGTTGACGTGTCCGGCTAGGTCCGGAGCGTGACATGCATCATCAGATCTTGACCTCCCAATAGCACTACGTAAAGGTACACGATCTTGTACTCATCCTATTTCTTCATTTGTGTCGTATAGACAGTTATCCCCTGCCTCATGTTCTTTTATTGCTTCCATTGATTCTATTTATGTTCCCAAATCTGTTAAAGAGGCTTTGTCTCATTCTGAATGGCGTCATGCCATGATAGAGGAAATGAATGCTTTGGATCTTAATGGTACTTGGGATTTGGTAGACTTGCCTACAGGGAAAAAGTCTATTGGATGTAAGTGGGTCTTTGTTGTTAAGGTTAACCCAGATGGATCTGTTGCTCGGTTTAAAGTCCGATTAGTTGCGAAGGGTTATGCTCGAACCTATGATGTTAATTATTCTGACACTTTTTCTCCAGTTGCTAAATTAACATCTGCCAGGTTACTTATTTCTCTCGCTGCAACTCATGGTTGGCACTTACATCAGTTGGACATTAAAAATGCATTCCTGCACGGTGATCTTCAGGAGGAAGTTTATATTGAGCAACCTCCGGGGTTTGTTGCTCAGGGGGAGTATGCAAAAGTTTGTCGACTTCGCAAGCCTCTTTATGGTTTGAAACAGAGTCCCCGTGCATGGTTCGGGAAATTCAGTCAATCAATTGAACGGTTTGGAATGATCAAAGGAAAATCGGATCACTCTGTATTTTACAGACAAACGAAAGCATGTATCACATTGTTTGTGGTGTATGTTGATGATATTGTGATTACAGGGAGTGATAATGCAGGTATTTTGGCCCTTAAGAATTTTCTTCACTGAAATACTTCTTGGGGATTGAGGTTACACAGAGTAAGAAAGGCATATTTCTATCTCAATGTAAATATGTGCTTGACTTGCTAACTGAAACAGGGAAATTAGGGGCAAAACCGAGCAATACTCCCATGATTCCCAATGTGCAGCTCACTCATGAAGGTGTGCCATTTGAAGATCCGGAAAGATATAGAAGGTTTGTTGGAAAGCTTAATTATCTCGCAATTACCTGTCCAGATATTGCGTACTCAGTGAGTGTAGTAAGTCAATATATGTCATCTCCGATAGTTGATCATTGGAATGTTGTAGAGCATATATTATGTTACTTGAAGGGGACACCAGGACGAGGTATTGTTTATCAAAATCATAATCACATGAGAATAGAATGCTTTGCAGATGCTGATTGGGCTGGATCTAAAGATGATAGAAGATCCACATCTGGCTATTGCGTCTTTGTTGGTGGTAATCTCGTTTCTTGGAAAAGTAAGAAGCAGAATGTGGTTTCTCGTTCGAGTCCTGAATCAGAATATCGGGCTATGGCACAATCGACATGTGAGATAATCTGGATAAACCATTTATTGAGTGAAATCGGATTGAAGACACCAATGTCTGCTAAACTCTGGTGTGATAACCAAGCTGCTATACACATTGCCAACAACCCAGTGTTTCATGAGAGAACAAAACATATTGAGGTCGATTGTCACTTTGTTCGAGAAAAAATACAACAATGATTGATCTCTACAGGATATGTGAAAACTGGAGAGCAACTTGGAGATTTGTTCACTAAAGCACTAAATGGAATTCGTGTTGGTTATTTATGAAACAAGTTGGGCATGATAAATATCTATGCTCCAACTTGAGGGGGAGTGTGAAAGACATTAGAATAGAATATACTTTATAATATGCTTTAGAATATTCTTCTATCTTTAGAATATGCTTTAGAATATTTTAGGAATATACTCTAGGATATTATTATTGTATAGAATCTTATAGGAATATTCTATCTTTGTAATGTATATATATAGGGACTTAACCCTCCAATGAAAGACACAGAAAATCCTTCTCTCCATTCTTAATATCATTGTAGTTTATATTTCAACAAGATCTTGCAGTGAAAGAATCATAAGCGGTTAGGGTGTGAGCTCTTTTGGATTTAATCCCAACATTAATGCCTTGCATAATCTGATGAATTTCATCTCATAAGTCCTTAGCAGTGCTGAGACTATCAATTTGCATAACAGGTCATTGGGGATGGCTTGGAGCATATATGTGGCAGCTAGAAGATGAGCTTTTGCTCTGAGTTTTTCGGGTTCAGTGTAGTCTTCTTCACTCTTCAGATTCATTTGAGCAGGTGTGGGAGGGTTAAATGTAGTGTTCTCAGGAACTACAACCCAGATCTCGATGGGTCCTTCTTCCAGAGACTTGAGAATAATCTTTCCGTTTTCCCTGCTTCTGATGAAGTTCAAGAATCTGACTTTCCAAACCGCAAATTCTCCTCTCCTAAGCAGAGGAGGTCTGGAGTCACTTCCAAGAGTATAAGCTTCCATGACTGTTGTTGATCGTTAAAGGCGAGAACTGTAAAAAGATTGAAGGCAGAAAAGGTTTTCGAAGAGGAACTCGGGTAAGCTGCAAATTTCGGACCTTCGAAATTACAAATCTCGGGTCTGATTCCGAAATAGCTGATCTCGGGTGTCCTTTGAAATTTGGATTTCGGAAGAGAATCTTGGGCTGTCTTCGAAGTTTAAATCTCGGAAGAAGATTTCGTACTATCAAAAACACAATCTCAGGTGTGATAAATTGAAGATTTTCGGCTAGCGAAATTGAGGATCTCGGGTGTGCAGCCTAACTGGATTTCGGACCTCCTTAAAATTTTGGATATGCGAAATCTTAAAGATTTCGAATGAGTGAGAATATGGTAACACAAATTGTACTGGGATTCTTCTTTCGTAGCTTTCCGAGTTTCATCAGCTTTCTAAAACAACAAGTTTCCAAGAACGGATCTAAAAATTAATCTGATCAAAAATTGTGATTTTGATCAAATTAATTCCAGAAATATTCGAGGATTCTCAAGAACAATATTGCGCCGTGGCTCTGATACCAATTGTGTGAACTATGCCCAGATTTCAACAGTCGAATATTCTAATAATAATAGAAATAATTAAAACAGTAGAAGAGAAATTTCACCAATAACTTATACAGATGGATGATGAATCCATGATGAACAATTACACAGTACTCGAATGAATAAGCTAGAGAGAGAATTTCTACTCTACCTGCTCTTCTAGAATAATATGCGGAATAGAATGTGTAGAGACTTAGAGCTGATTTCGACCAACTCCTTCTGTTTTTGTAGGGAGTAGTTCGACCAGCCCTATTAGAATTAGGAAACAACAACTTTAGGCGTGTGGGCTTAATTAGCACTAATAATTGGGCATAATTCTCTCTCAGCTAATCTATTTAAATACAAAGACTCATTAAATAAAATACAATTAATTTGAACACAATAAATAATATTCTAACATGAACATCACAAGAAGTGCAACATTTTATGACAGAAAGGTGCAATGATATAACAAGAAGTGCAATAATGTACGTAAAAAGTGCAATGACATGACAAGAAGCGCATTAACAATGACATGAAAAAATATCTATAAATTCGTAACATTTTATGTAATGTTGTGCCATAACTCCACCATGAAGTGCATTATATTTAGTAGATGTAAAAACTAAAGTTATCAAATCTAAAAAACGATAAACTCATAACATTTTTGTTATGTCATGCAGTGAACGCCGACATATAGGGATGGACTCGGGCCAAGTCAATCGGCCAGTAATCGGCCCGACCCGGTACCTGGGTTCATAGCCGATTTTGGCCACCCGGCCCGGTACTGTTCAGGGGCGGGCTCCGGATCTCAAAAATCATGAACCAGCCCGGCCGGGCCGGGCCCGGTTCGGGCCATTTTTTTTTGTTTTTCAAAATTTTATTGGTCTGGGTATTTTGGAGGGGTTTGGGGTGTGGGGGGTGGGGGTGGTAAGTAATTAGAAAATAAAACAAATAGGGTACCCGGCCCGAACCGGGCTTGATAGCTACCCAGGCTGGTTTCGGGCCTCAAGATTCCAAAAAAAGCCCAGTCGGGCCCGACCCGAGGCCCGATCCGGACCGGCCCGAGTTCATGCCTACCGGCATAAAGTGCAATAAATGTCATGCAATAACGTCTTCGTAAAGTGCAATCTTTTTACTCGGACGAAAGTAGTGCAAAATGCACATTTTTGAAATAATGGTATTTTTGTCTTTCCACATTTTAATATAACGATTTTTTCTTCTTCTTTTCGATTGTAGTCATATTTCGTGAAAAAACAAAATTAGTCATATTTCAAAAAACTTAATACTCCCTCCGTCCCAAAATGATAGTCCTGTATTTCCTTTTTGGGATGTCCCAGAATGATGGTCTTGTTTCCCTTTTTGGAAAAAAAGATGTGTTCCATATCATTTCACTTTATTATACTCAAATCTCAACCACAACTTTTACCTTTTCAACCACTTTACTAAAACTTGTGCCTAAAAGAAATGACATTATCAAATTGGGACGGAGGAAGTATATTTTAGTCATATCATGAAAATTTTCCCTGACCTAAATCATTATTTCCCTATCATTTCATATGCAATGTTCCCGTACGTTGGTGTAAACATGTTTACATGGAGTATTACATACTTACATGCTTTGCATGTCCCTTGCACATGTCTCCTCTTCTTTCACACTTAGTTACTACTCCTTCGTCCATCCTTTCCCTCCGTCTCGCAATTAAGTTACCACTTTCCTTTTTGGGCAGTCTCTAAATTAAGTTCACACTTCCTTACTTTTCTGATTTGGCAAATTATCTACATCAAAATAGTGTCAAACAGTGCAAAATAGTGTCCAAACAGTGCAAAACAGTGTCCAAACAGTGCAAAACGTTGCACTCCACAGTGAAGTCAAATTTATTTTCTTAATATGTGTGAAGTCAAACCGCGAACTTAATTGGGGGACGGAGGAGGGAGTATTTTATATTATTATTGTATATGTTATGGACTAGCCAAAGGAGTTATTTTCTTTCACACTACCTACGTCCCCGAAAAGGTTCGATATATTGACTTTTCTTGATCAATGATGACGAAGTTTGGTTAATGATTTTAATTATTATATTTGTATATAATTTGTAAATTTTACACTTTTATGAAAATACTTTGAATAAGGAACATTTTGATATAATTTTCATATTCAAACTAATTTCGTATTAAAAAATATCATTAGTCAAATTTGATTGTCATTGACTAAAAAAAGTCAATTTGACGAATACTTTTAGGACGGAGAGAGTATAAGGTTTCACATATAGTTTCAATGGCTCCTTTCTTTTTAATATAGTCCTTGATTTTGATAGTACACATTTAAGTATAGTTCATTAGGTAATCACACCATACAAATTATTACCTGTGTTTAATAAACCGAACCGGACCGGTCGGATCGGCCCGAAAATCAACGAATCGACCCTTTTCCCGGTCCGATTACCAACTAAGAAAAGTCAATTTGATGAATATTTTATAAGGTTCATATATAATTTCAATGGCTCCTTTCTTTTAGATATAGCCCTTCATTTTGACAGTACAAATTTAAGTATAGTTTATTAGGTAATCACACCATACAGATTATTATTTATTACTATTATGCGCAAAAAATCTTGCTAAAAATACTCTTGTACTTTAACATGTGTACCTATTCGCAAGAACGAACTCCGTACACGTTTGTATTTACTATTTTACTACATTCGTAACATTCATATCTTCTCATTTAAAAGTATGTGAGATTATGAATAGTAAAAGGAGATAAAAATATTGAGGGTGTATGATGTGAAGATAATGAAATAATTTGTTGAAATAAAGGATAAATTCCAAAAAGTAGTTTTAATAGTGTATTATTTTCAAAATTATTTAGGGTATGATGAGAAGATTTAAAAATGATAAAATATGAATGTTACGGTTGACAAAAGAAAATGAAAATATATGAATGTTACGGAAGGAGTATAATTTAGTTGTGAACATAATTTTATCCGCTCCTTTTAGGGGAATTGAGTATTTTTGTCATATGAATAAATATCATTTGGTATAAAAACATCATTTATGTTATAAGTCATGATCAACTTTGTTATTATAAAAATGTTACTCACTTTTATAACCTGATTAATAAATTTAATTATTTCATTTTAATTTAATTTTTCAATGTCATAAGATATTGGTACACTTTGTCTACCAAATGTATATAAATAAGTAGGAAATATTATCCCCCCTGTTTCAAAAGAGAAACCCTTAAACGTACTTTGATTCGATTCCCTCATTTTGCAGAGCCGAGAGAGATGGTGGTTACCAAAGAGAAGGTCGAATCTTTGCTTACTGCTAAACTTGTTCCTTCACATCTGGTAAGTTCTCTCATTTTGCTTTACGTTTATACAGATATGTAGGCACGCACTTCAAGCTATCACCCAGCACGCGTATCACTCACGATTCACGAACTAACATGGAGTAATGTGTGCCCTAACAATGTTATAAGCTGCAGAACACATCGAATTTGTAGGAAAACAGCTCTGAAATTTGTAAGAAAAATACCATGTTAATGGATAATGGGAAGAAAATTGAAGGACTTCAAGGTCTGAATCAAATAAGATACGGAGTATCTTATATGTCTAAGTTTCTTATCATCCCACCT
Source organism: Cuscuta europaea (assembly GCA_945859875.1). Taxonomy (NCBI): domain Eukaryota; kingdom Viridiplantae; phylum Streptophyta; class Magnoliopsida; order Solanales; family Convolvulaceae; genus Cuscuta; species Cuscuta europaea. The sequence goes on from CAMAPE010000053.1 coordinate 3,154,425, forward strand.
AGCAACAATATTTAACAAGTATGAAGTTTTAGATAAAATGAAGGTCAATATATTACAATCAATTGACATAGATTTATATTCTAAATCATCAATTCACGTGAGAGTCTTCTTAGACAAAGTTTTCCTATGAATCTGATAGATTCAAGTCCGGTCAAGCAATTACTAACTTTGAAGTCACCTATGTTGTATCATACCCGTTATAGATTTATCCATTTTAGGTTGCAATATCCACTTTGATGATAAAATTTATCCATTGATAATTGCCAAGGAACAACTGCTGCAACCTAGTTAGGTGAAGATGAAATCTTGGTAGATGAAATCCAAGATGAAATAAATAGTTTCATTTTGGAAAAACTAGACAAAAATGTAGACGAATCATGCTAAATGATCTTAAAGGACATGATGTGTAATAATGTGTAAGTTTGGGAGAATAGAATTGATTGATTCATTCCATCACTCGATTACAATATATATATATAGAATACAAGTCTAACAGTCTAACTGATGAGATCCTAAAAAATAGGATCTGACTACCTAACTATACTTATCTAATACGTGTGAGTAAATACATCAGATAAGGCTAAGTATTTTATCTACAACTAATCCAACTGTACATTTTTACACTCCCCCTCAAGTCGGTGAATATATATCATACATTCCCAACTTGCTTACTAGTAGGTCAAACACTGGTTTGAACAATCCTTTCGTTAGAATATCAGCAGTTTGATCCTTGGTAGGCACAAATGGTGTACACACAGTTTCAGCTTCAATGTTCTCTTTGATAAAGTGTTTGTCCACTTCAATGTGCTTTGTTCTGTCATGTAGGACTGGATTGTGTGCAATGCTAATAGCTGCCTTGTTGTCACAATATAGTCTCATAGGTAACTCCAATTCCATATTTAGTTCTTTGATCACTCTCTTGATCCAAAGAAGTTCACATATACCATCGGCCATTGATCTGAATTCTGCTTCTGCACTGCTTCTAGCTACCACATTCTGTTTCTTACTTCTCCAAGTCACTAGGTTTCCCCATACATAAGTGCAGTAGCCTGAAGTAGATCTTCTATCACTCACTTATCCTGCATAATCAGCATCTGTAAAGGCCTCTACTGCCCTACTATGGTTCTTTTTGAAGAACAATCCTTTTCAGGACAACTTTTCAAATACCTAAGAATTCTGTAAACTGCCTCAAGATGTTCTTTATATGGACAGTGCATAAACCGACTTACCATGTTAACTGCAAAAGCAATATCAGGTCTGGTATGTGCTGAGTAGATAAGTCTTCCTACCAATCTCTGATATTGTTGCACATTGAGTAGAACCCCATCTCTGACATCTCCTAACATCTGATTTGGATCTACAGGAGTGTCAGCTGGTTTACATGCACTCATCCCTGTTTCTTGAAGAAGATTTAAAACATACTTTCTTTGAGATACCAGAATTCCCTTTTTTGATCTAGCTATTTCCATGCCAAGAAAGTATTTCAACTCTCCCAGATCTTTCACCTCAAATTCAGTAGCAAGTTTTCTCTTCAGATTTTGTGTTTCTGCATAAAAGTCTCCTGTAATGATAATATCATCTACATAGACAATTAATATAGCAATCTCCCTCTTACTTGAGCATTTTATGAATAAAGTATGATCATCTTGGGCCTGTTTATATCCTTGTTTTTTAACAAACTGTGTGAACCTATCAAACCAAGCCCTTGGGGACTGTTTGAGTCCATACAGAGATTTTTCCAGTTTACATACTCTTGAACCAAACCTGCTTTCAAACCCAGGAGGAGGATTCATGTAAACTTCCTCCTCAAGTTTTCCATTTAGAAAAGCATTCTTCACATCTAATTGTTGAAGAGGCCAATCTAAATTTACAGCAATAGATAGAAGAATTCTGATAGTATTCAACTTTGCAACTGGTGCAAAGGTTTCAGTGTAGTCTATGTCATAAGTCTGAGTATAACCTTTGGCAACTAACCTTGCCTTATGTCTTTCAAGAGTGCCATCTGCCTTGAACATAGGAGTAAAAATCCATCTACATCCAACTGTGGGCTTGTTTTTTGGTAGCTCTACAACCTTCCATGTCTGATTCTTTTCAAGAGCATCCATCTCTTCCAAAACAGCTTTTTTCCACTCAGGTTTAGATAGAGCTTCCTGTATGATTGATGGGATAGAAATAGAGGAGACAATAGAAGAAAAGGTTGCAAATGTAGAGGATAATCTAGAATAAGAAACATGGTTTGAAATATGATATTTGACACATGACCTTCTTTCTTTTCTGAGAGCTATAGGTAAATCAAGATCAGTTGAGTCATTACCTTTTTCATTTACTGTCATCAGGTCAGATTCATCAACAGATGTAGGTTCAGAGACTTCCTCTTCTCTTTGATTTGGAGCCTTTCTCTCATAAACCTTGCCAAAGAACTTACTGATCTGCAGCTCTTCTTTTCCCATTTTACATACTCTTGAACCAAACCTGCTTTCAAACCCAGGAGGAGGATTCATGTAAACTTCCTCCTCAAGTTTTCCATTTAGAAAAGCATTCTTCACATCTAATTGTTGAAGAGGCCAATCTAAATTTACAGCAATAGATAGAAGAATTCTGATAGTATTCAACTTTGCAACTGGTGCAAAGGTTTCAGTGTAGTCTATGCCATAAGTCTGAGTATAACCTTTGGCAACTAACCTTGCCTTATGTCTTTCAAGAGTGCCATCTGCCTTGAACATAGGAGTAAAAATCCGTCTACATCCAACTGTGGGCTTGTTTTTTGGTAGCTCTACAACCTTCCATGTCTGATTCTTTTCAAGAGCATCCATCTCTTCCAAAACAGCTTTTTTCCACTCAGGTTTAGATAGAGCTTCCTGTATGGTTGATGGGATAGAAATAGAGGAGACAATAGAAGAAAAGGTTGCAAATGTAGAGGATAATCTAGAATAAGAAACATGGTTTGAAATAGGATATTTGACACATGACCTTCTTTCTTTTCTGAGAGCTATAGGTAAATCAAGATCAGTTGAGTCATTACCTTTTTCATTTACTGTCATCAGGTCAGATTCATCAACAGATGTAGGTTCAGAGACTTCCTCTTCTCTTTGATTTGGAGCCTTTCTCTCATAAACCTTGCCAAAGAACTTACTGATCTGCAGCTCTTCTTTTCCCATTTTATCAGTTGTATTTATTTTATTATTTTCTGAAGTTTGACCATTTTCTAATGCATCTAAATTTCCAATAGAATGCATATCTAGATTAATGTCAAGAAAATCAAGATTGTCATGACTATGTAACACATTGTTAGCATCTTCATTTGAACTCTCCCCCTGAAGATGAGTATCAAAAAATACTTGATTTTCAACAAAGACAGTGTCCATTGAAATAAACATCTTTTTTGTTGAAGTATCAAAGCATTTATACCCTTTCTGTGTGGATGAAATACCTAGAAAGACACACTTAGTTTCTCTAGGATCAAATTTACTTGCAGTTTTGCCTGGATTTTTAATAAACACAGTGCAACCAAAAATTTTTAAAGGAAGAGTGCTAATCAATCTAGTAGTAGGGTAACATTCTTGAAGAATACTAATTGGAGTTTTAAACCCTAAAACTTTTGATGGCATCCTATTTATTAAATAGGTAGCATGTAAAACAGCATCTCCCCATAAATATTTTGGAACTTTCATTGAAAACATGATTGCACGTGTAACTTCAAGCAAATGCCTATTTTTCCTCTCAGCAATTCCATTTTGAGCAGGAGTATTAATGCAAGAACTTTGATGAATTATTCCCTTTTCTGTAAAAAATTGATTCAGATTTGTAGAAAAGTATTCACGGCCATTATCACTTCTTACCATTTTGATATTGGTATTGAATTGAGTTTGGACCATTGCATAAAACTGCTTAAATATATATTCTATTTCAGATTTTTCCTTGATTAAGAATACCCATGTCATTCTTGTATGATCATCAATAATTGTTACAAACCATCTCTTTCCTTTTATGGTAGGGACTCTAGATGCTCCCCAAATATCACTATGCACAAGAGTAAAAGGACTGGTAGGTTTGTAACTGTGGGGAAGATATGCATTTTTATGATGCTTTGCAAGTGCACACATATCACAATAAAACTGTGAAACATTTTTATTATGAAATAATTGAGGAAATAACTTTATTAAATAATGGAAACTAGGATGACCTAGTCTATAATGAATTAAATACAACTCATTATTACTGGGAAAAGTAATAGTTTGCAGACAAGTATTTCTTTGACCTTGTTTATTTGATTCAGTCCCTTTATAAAAAATATAGAGTCCATCTTCTTCCCTAGCACTGCCAATCATCTTCCCCGATGCCAGATCCTGAAAAATGCAATATGAAGGATAAAATTTAACACAACATTGGAGATCTTTGGTTAATTTGCTAACAGAAACAAGGTTGCAGGATAGGTTTGGGACATGTAAGACTTTAGAAAGATCAATAGAAGTGGAAACTTTAACATTTCCAGTTCCTGCAATGGCTGAAAGAGAGCCATCTGCAACTTTAATTTTCTTATCCCCTGCACAGGGTTTATAAGAAGAATATAGATTGGAAATGGAGGTCATGTGGTCTGTTGCACTTGAGTCAATGACCCAGGTGGTATTTGGTTTTCCAGAACAGAAAAATGATGCAATTTTACCATTCTGAGCAAAAGAACAAGAAGGGTTTTCTGATGTAGGGTTCTTTTGGGTATTGAGAAATTGTAGGATTTGCTCTATCTGATCCTTGGTGAAAATTGGCTGCTTGAAATTGACTTGTTGCTCTTGATCAGTTTCAGGTGTGGTAGTATGTAGGGCCCTTTCAACCTTTTTTTGTCCTGCTCCAGGTGGTTTGCCATGAATCTTCCAACAAGTTTTCCTAGTATGCCACAACTTCTTGTCATAATCACACCAAGGCTTCTTCTTCTCATTTCCTTTGGCAATCATTGCTGAGGACTCTCCAGGTTCATCATGATGGACTGGAGTGTTATTCATAACCTTTTTTCTACTATCTTCCACCCTGATTTCAGAAAATACCTCCCTGATTGAAGGTAGAGGTTTTTTTCCAAGCATTCTTCCCTTAACTTCATACAGATCTCTATTAATTCCTGCTAGGAACATATAGACCCTGTCATTTTCCTCCCTCTTCTTGTGTCTTGCCAGATCCTTGGCACTTTCCCAGTCTTCAGCATCATAGCGTTGGTCCAACTCTTGCCATAGAGATACCATCTCATTATAGTATGAGATGACATCTCTACTTCCTTGTTTGGACTGCCACAACCTTGTTTTTAATTCATAAATCTGAGAAGAGTTCTCAAGATCTGAATAGGTTTCTTTAATTGAATCTCATACCTCTTTTTCAGTTTTCATGAACATGTGAGGTTTGGCGATTGATGGATCCATTGAACTGAGAAGCCAGACTATTACCAAAGAGTTTTCTGACCTCCAGACGCTGTAGCCATCATCACCACTCTTCTTCTCCTCTACTTCACCCGTTATGTATCCCAACTTTCCTCTTCCATCTATTGCCAGCTTGACAGACTGTGACCATTCTAGATAATTGGTTCCATTCAATCTATGTCCAGTAATGAGCATAGATGAATTAACCGAGGCCTGGTAGTTTGTCATTTGGCTAATTTGGGAGTTAGGGTGATGGGTTTGTGAGTGGGGGGAAGAATCAGAGTTGTCGGTTTCCACCATTGTGGTGTTTAAACAACCTGCTCTGATACCATGTAAGTTTGGGAGAATAGAATTGATTGATTCATTCCATCACTCGGTTACAATATATATAGAATACAAGTCTAACAGTCTAACTGATGAGATCCTAAAAAATAGGATCTGACTACCTAACTATACTTATCTAATACGTGTGAGTAAATACATCGGATAAGGCTAAGTATTTTATCTACAACTAATCCGACTGTACATTTTTACATAATGAATTGAATGTATAAATTAGGACCTCTTTGGTTTTATTTCTGAAGATCAATTTTTAGTAACTGACTTTAAGCAAATAAACCAAAAACGTAATAAACAATTTACAACCAACTATATTTGAAAATTCGTGGACTATAGTTAAACATCCACTATGTCATTGAAATCAGCATACCTGGAAGGTTGGAAACTTGGAATTGGAATTAAGTAATTAACTGAGAACAAACAATGGGTGGAAATAGAACAACAGAGGAATAATAAAGATGAAATTTTGGCCATGAAATAAAACTTTACCTTGGGTAATGTTTTATTTAAACGGAATTGTTTGTTAGAATTAAATAAACAACTACTCTTGATTATTTATTATGTTGTAGATCAAATCTTCACATATAGATCAAATGTATTACCCAATATAGCTTTAGCTGTACAAAATAGCCTTAATATGGTACAAGAGTACCTGTTGTTTTCAAGACTACTAGATATTTAGATTTTTCTCTGCCAAATTCCAACCATAAGGCAACTGACTTTTAGATGTGGATTACGTTTACATTATTCTTTAGCTTCATATCAGCCAAAATTTAGCTCCTAGTCTGCCACCGTAGACAGTTAAACCTGTTATTCTCATGGTTAAACACAGAACTGGAACTGAACAGATGGTCCCAGATCGCATCTATGTTGCGGTTAATTTTCCGGTTCCGTTTAACCGAAAATTGGTTACAGCCTTACAGGTCTACATTAGTAATTGCAGCCTGCGAGTAGGCTTGAAACTTGAAAAAAGTGTGATTACATCTTTCTTTCAATGTGAGCAACCTGTTTGGATCAGAAATTATTTTTAATGCTGTCATTCTTTTCTTTTCAGGCAGTAACTGACATATCTGGAGGGTAAGTGTGTGCCTGTAAACAACATCTTACTTTGTTGTGTTTGTGTTTTTAATCCGTAGCTGGCTGACATATTATTATTCTTGATAAAGATGTGGTGCAAGCTTCGAAGTTGAGATTGTTTCATCAAAGTTTGAAGGCAAAAGGTTGCTGGAGAGGCATCGAATGGTTAATGATGCACTCAAGGAAGTGTTGGGAGACATCCATGCTCTCTCCATAACCAAAGCTCAGAAGCCTGATTCACCCACACCGCCAATCAAACCCCAACAAGAAGCTCAGAAGCCTGATTCACCCAAACTGCCTATCAACCCCGAGCGAGAAGCTCAGAAGCCTGATTCAGCCAATCCGCCCAAACCTCAGCAAGAAGCTCAGAAGCCTGATTCACCCAAACCGCCAATCGAACCCCAGCAAGAAGCTCAGAAGACTGATTCACCTACACCGCCAATCAAGCCCCAGCGAGAAGCTCAGAAGTCTGATTCATCCAAACCGCCAATAGAAGCCCAGCAAGAAGCTCAGAAGACTGATTCACCCCAGTGATAAATAAGCTCAGGAGCCTGATTCATCCAAACCGCCAGTCAAATCCTAGTGAGAAGCTGAGAAGCTTGATGCCCTCACCTATCAAACCATAAAACCTCTAGTCTGTTTCTTTTGGATGTTAAATTCTCATATGTATATTTTTAACCAAAAAACAACACTCCATATTTATGATAGTTGAAATTAAAATCCTGAAGCTGTTTACATTGTAGAAAAAACCTAAGGTAAGCCTAATATCTCGAAGTAATAAGATACTTTCATGTTTAATAATAATAATAATGAACTTTTACTAATCACAGCTCTATCAAATTGATCTTCTCCATAAGAACTCAAATACGCTAGTTGATCCCATTCTGATATGCTACTATATTATTCCAAAATGACCACACAAATGTCTGAATTGCTATGTACGTGTATTTGATTTACCTTAGTGCACCGGTAAAACTTTAAAGGAGGTTGGTTATGTGATGAGGTTGGCTCTAGGGTTGGATTCGGTTCGGGCCACCCGGCCTGGCCCGGTACTGTGCGGGCCTGGGACCGGCCCGGTCGGGCGGTCCGGGACTGGGTCTGGGCCCGAACCGGGGGGAAGGGGCGGGGCGGGCTCGGTTCAGCATTTTTGTGACCCGGCCTGGCCGGGTCGGGCCCGGGCTCGGGTCCGGTTCAATTTAAAAATAAAAAAAAAAAAAATTTGGGCTCCTACTAGCCGTTGTGGGTGGGGCTGGGGACAACCCAAACGGCTATATAGCCGTTGGGTGGGGTAAAGGGGGGGGGTCCGGGGGGGGTTTGGTGGTGGGGGGGGGTGGGGGGGTGGGGGGTAAAAAAACCTATAAATACTCCTAATCTTAAACATTTTTTACACTTGTTTAATTAGTTTAAAAAATATGTTGTACACAAAACTAGTTAATTCACTACTTAATTTGCTATAACTCGAATTAATAGTTAGATAAATAGTTAATTAGTTTTTTACAATTTTTTATTAATTGCTACATTTGACTCTAGTTTAAAAAATATGTTGTACACAAAACTAGTTAATTCACTACTTAATTTGCTATAACTCGAATTAATAGTTAGATAAATAGTTAATTAGTTTTTTACAATTTTTTATTAATTGCTACATTTGACTCTAGTTTAAAAAATATGTTGTACACAAAACTAGTTAATTCACTACTTAATTTGCTATAACTCGAATTAATAGTTAGATAAATAGTTAATTAGTTTTTTACAATTTTTTATTAATCGCTACATTTTTTAGATGAATCGTCCTAGATATTCGGTTGATATGGGTAACCTCGAGCGCAACCGAACGAACGAGCTTGCGAGGAAGAGATCCCGCAAAGGTAAATCAAATATCGGCTCTTCATCTCAAAGTCAAGATGATTTTGATACGGGTTACGTAAGGAGGGATGGGGATGCGATGACCGACGAACAACTAGAACAATTATAGTTCCTATTTAATTTTCAAATGTAGTTCATATTTCATTTCAAATAAATGCACTTGAAGTTTGTTTTTTAATACTTGTATAAAACTATAAAGTATAAAATATAAATTAAAAAAAAAATTACCCGGCCCGGCGGGTGGCCCGACCCGTGACCCGGGCGGGTGGCCCGGCCCGAACCGGACCCGTCCAACCCTCGGTCCGGTCCCGGGCCCACTATTCTAGAACCGGCGGCCCGATCGGGCCCGACCCGGCCCGAATCCATCCCTAGTTGGCTCGATTGACATGAACTCTGTTTTGCTAACTCATTCTTGTTGCGTGATTTAACTCTTTTTTTCAAATGTAGGTGAGCCGAATCTGTATTCTAAAGGGAATCTTAACTTTGGACGCAACATCTTAGTTATGGACTTATGGGATGGCATGCATTCAAATTTCCCCCCATTTGAGTTATGCTACCTGTGCTGGCTCATGTCATCAGAAGTAGTTTGAGGTTTGAGGACTATATAAAGTATGTCCTAACTTGCGGGTTCATGTAGGTACAACCAGTGTTCTCAAAGACGACAGGCGCTAGTGAGGCGTCAGCCCAGCGCCTAGGCGTCTACAGACACACACATTAACATGCATGAATGATAGAATTGTTCACAACAAACAACAACAACAAAATTCAAGCCTTGATTCCAAAAGAATTTGGTGTCGGCTAACATGAATTGATCCATGATATCCGTGCAAAAACGAGAAAAAAGATAAAGTAAAAAAAGTAAGACAAAATGAATAAGATAAAAATAAATATAAGATAACAATAACATAAGAATATAAGAAAGATAAAAAAATAAAAAGATAAAAGAGCATTAAAAGATAGAAGATAAAAATAACACAAGAACAAAAACAGATTATGAAAAAAAAAGAGAAAAAAATAGAAAAGAGATCATTCGTCACACAAATGTTCGTCTTCCACTTTACTCTCTCCAAAGCCATATCTCATCCAACCTAAGAAGACGCATATCGGTTTCGATTCCTCTAATCCAAGTCTGTTTGGGCCTTCCTCTCTCTCTCTCTCTCTCTCTCCTCTCTGACTCTTCTCCCCACCTCTCAAGTCGTCTAACAGGTGCATCACTCGGTCTTCTATGCACATGACCAAACCATCACAAACGAGACTCCTTCGTCTTATCTTCTATAGGTGCTACTCCCACTTTTTGTCTGATTGTCTCATTCCTCAAGCGGTCTTCTTTGGTATGTCCATGCATCCAACGCAACATACGCATCTTTGTCAGACTCATCTTTTGAATGTGACATTGTTTCACCGCTCAACACTCCACGCCATACATTAATGCAGACCTAATTGATGTTCGATAAAATTTAGCCCTTAATCTAGTCGGCATACTTTGATCGCGTAGAAATCCTGATGCACTCTTCCTTTTCATCCACCCAGCTCTGATTCTATGGGATACATCTCCAACTAATTCATCATCCTTCTCAATTATGGAACCCATGTAACGAAACATATCACACACCGGTATCTCCTTACCATCAAGAGTAATCCCACTATTACTACAACTTTTACCTCCACCAAACTTGCACTCAATATACTCAGTCTTGCTCCGCCTAGTTTGAAACTCTTGGTCTCCAATATTTACCGCCATACTTCTAACTTTGCTTTAACACGCGATTGCGTCTCATCAATCAATACAATATCGTCAGGAAACAGCATGCACCACGGTATATCTTCTTGTATTGACTTTGTAAGTTCATCCATGACTATAACCAATAAGAGAGGACTCGGAGCCGATCCTTGGTGCATTTCGATAGTAATAGGGAATTCAGCGGTCCTCCCTACACCAGTACAGACACTTGTAGTACAAGCCTCATACATATCCATGATGATACTTACATGATATGTATTTTCTAGTTAAGGCCCACCAAAGTACTTCTCGAGGTACCCTATCATATGTCTTTTCTAAGTCAATGAAAACCAAATGCAAATTCTTTTTAGTATCTCTATACTTCTCCACAACTTCTCCCAAAGTTTCGTGGCATGACTCATAAGCTTAATCCATTGATAATTGGCACATTCTTGTACATCACCCTTGTTTTTAAATAGTGGAAAGAGAGTAATCTTTCGCCAACTCACTGACATTTTGTTGTTTCTCCGAATCATGTTGAAGAAACGTGTTAGCCACTCACTGTCATTATCTCCCAAACTTCTCTGATCCCCGATCGATATGCCATCTAGGCCCACTGCTTTCTTCCTCCCATCTTGTTCAGAGCCTCTTTAATTTCTGTCATTTGGATTCTTCTCACAAAGTCCGGATTTATCATACACTCCGGTATAGTAAGATCATCAATATCTTGCACTTTATTCCCGTTGAACAAGGTATCAAACTATGACCTCCACCTCTTGATACGTTTGTAATTTCCATGTGTATGTTTGTGTTTTTAATTAGTTTTGTTTGATCTTTACTTTGGAAATTACACACTTTTGGTGTAATAGTTTAGTTTGTTAAATTCTTGTAAATAGTTTAGATTAGGTATATTCTGAGCTCAAACAGGTCTTGATCACTCAAAGGACAATTGGTGTACCCCAAAAGTGGAAGGAAGGTGCAAAAAATCAAGAAGAAAGAAGGATCCTAAAATTTTGGTCTATACTCGGTCGAGTATTACCTATACTCGATCGGGTATTAGGTTGAAACTTCAAATCGGATCAGATCCGAGGACAAGGGAACATGCCGGGAAGATTTCAGCCACGATTAAATGTCTATACCCGATCGGGTAGACCGACATACCCAATGGGGTATGCCTTTGACTTTTAAACAAAAATCGGTCGAGTATGGCTCGAATATCACTTTCTAAGCATACTCGACCGGGTATAAACATATACCCGATCGGGTATACCTTTGGAAAATAGCCTGAAACCGATCGAGTATACCTCGAATCGGGTATTACCCACAAACTCGATCGGGTACCATGTATATACCTGATCGAGTACCTGAATCTCATTCCAAAAGCCTATAAATACACCTCCTTTCCTTCACAAATGATCATCCAATTCTTTTGTACATCTAATCTCAGTATAGAATAGTTCTTTCTTTATATTTTTCATCATGTTTAGTCTCCAAATGAGGAGCTAAACTCTTCCATCTTGGTTTTGCTACTTTGAAGCTTAATGAATTTGTAAGTTGTGAGTTATTTTCTTTAATCTTCTTCCTTGAATATTAATTCTTCCTTTCAAATACTATTTCTATATCAAAGTTGGGGAGTGTTAATAAGATGACAATTAGTTAACATCTTGACATTGGTTATAGTAATAGCTATTTCTTCCTCTATGTTAATATTGGGGAGTGTTACTAAGATGACAATTAGTTAACATCTTAATATTAATCATAGTAGGATTCATATTCTTTAATATTCTTCCTTGAGTATTAATTAATTCATATTCATATTTCATGTTAATATTTTAAACATTACTTAAAGTATCAACTAGTTTTGTTTCTCATATTAATTATTACTAGAATCAATCGGTTAATACGCTTGTTATTAATCTGGATCTTTCAACGGTAGTAAACTTGGATTATTAATGCATGCATCTCATGGTTAATATGCTAAGGGGAATTAATTATATTGATTAAACCAATAAACCGCTTGTGTTGAGGTTATCAATCTCAATCGTTTTTATCTTAAGTTTATTGCTACTATCAAGTTAATATATGGCGCTTGTTCTATATTGACTCGATAGTAAGTTTTATTAATGAACGCATCTCGTTATTAATAACTACCCTTGATGAACTGGATATACTCCTCGATTGAGTATTCGAGAGGAAGATAGTTAAAGATATAACCGGGATCGACGAAAATTTCATTAAGTGGATAAAAGCAAAACCAAGTCACCACATCTATTAATCAAACTCATATAGGTTGTTTATCTTAGTGTTAATTGAATTAAATCAAATCAAACTTAAAACCCCCCTTGTTACTATTTATAAAGAAGAAAAGTATTCCTTTCCCTGTGGATACGAACCTTACTTCACTATACTACGTATTAGTGTTGTATTGATAAATTATTTTGAGTGCACCTCACGACAAGGGCACGTCACCTCTCTTTTATTTCCTCGTCCTCCATTAGTACCCTTTGATCGACATCCTTCACACACTTAACTTTTCCGATATCACGAGTCTCACGATCACGAAGGTGAGCAAGTCTGTAAATATCTTTTTCTCCTTCCATAGAGTACATTTTACATACAATTCCTTGTTCATTTTTCCTCTTGCTTTCTTTACAGCTTTCTTTGCTTTTCTTGTAGTCTCATTGTACTCATTTATGTTCTCATCGCTCCAACTCTTGCCCAACTTTTTGTGGCATTCCCTTTTGGTATTTATTGCTTGTTTCACTTCATCATTCCACTAAGATGTGTCCTTTTTTGTGGCAAACATCCTTTAGATTCTCCGAGTATCTCATTTGCCACTTTGTTAATGGCGGACTCCATTGATAACCACACATCATCCACATGCGCGTCATCATCAATACACCATACATCTTCTTTCAACATTTTGTGTGCAAACCTTTATTGGAGATCCCCCTCGAGCCTCCACCACTTTATCTTTGGCTCCACTTGTACCTTAACCCACCTCCTCTTCTTACCTTAAAAATCAAGCATGAGCATCCTATGCTGAGTGACAAGACTCTCATCTGGGATAACCTTACCATCAGTGTAGCTAGTTCTCCAAGTCGTATGTACCAAAAAGTAGTCAATTTGAGTACTATTACCTCTACTTCTATAGTTCTATAGGTCACAAGGTGAGAGTCTCTTTTCTTGAACGAAGTGTTCATTACAGCCAACTCATATGTCGAGGCAAAATCCAGAATGTTTTCCCCGCTTCATTTATAGTGCCAAAATCATGTCCGTTATGGATACTCTCAAAACCACCATGACTTGGGCCCACATGCCCGCTGAGTTCGCCTCTTATGACCAGCTTCTCTCCCATTGGCACATGTCACACCACTCCTCTAGATTTTCCCAGAATTGTTGAATGATAGATGCATCCAATCTCACTTGTGGTGCATAGGCACTTACCACGGACATGATCTCATCTCCTATTACCAATTTAATGCTCATGATGTGGTCGTTCTTCTTAAAGACTTCCACCACACCCTCAACATAATCATGCACCACAATAATCCCTACTTGATTTTTGTTCTTCTCTCTCGATCCCTGAATACCACAACTTAAATCCTACGGGATTAATCTCACGTGTCTTTTTTCCATCCCACTAAGTTTCTTGACACCACCCCCGGGCATTGGAGTGGTGCTTAGCTTCCAGGCAACGAGCTAGCAACCTTAACATTCTTATCACCACACCCCCAGGCAGAGGGATGACGTGTCGCTTACGGGCGACGACATAGCAATAATGATATTCATATTTCGATTGATGTGAGTAAGTGATACTGTTGGCCGTCACGCGCCTACCACAACCCTCCTCCTTTATCGTGGATTGGGACAGGCATGATACCAAAATGATATCATGGCAGAGTTGAATGATAGGGTTGTCTCATTTTTTTTACTCCAGGGGGTATCTGGGGGAGGGGGCTGGAGGGCCCGAAGTAATTAGGGCTGAAACTCACTCCATTGAGTTTCAAACCCTTGTGTATCTAGCGGGATTCGAACTCGAGACCTCCCACTAAGCACGGTAACCTCACAACCAGCTGGGCAGTAATGCTTGGTTAGTTGTCTCATTAATAATATTATATGAACTCACATAACTTCATCATGTAATAAATATTATTAAAGAATAATAACATTTAAGAGTGTTTACAAACATGCCTAGTTTTTATCTTAATCTACAACTAGTAACTTTCTTCATATGCGTTGTTAAAGTTAAAAGTACATATATCTTTTAAAAAATAATAAAAAAGGTAAAAACCAAATTGTTTCACGAATCTAGATGCCCTAGCTGATGGATTAAGCACTCTGGGTGGACGACTAGGTTCCCTAGACGGGCAACTAATTCACTTTGCCGTCAAACCAATTAGTCGGAACGCTTAGACTAAAATCGTGACGCTCAACCACCGTCTAACGCCTAGACAGGGACTTGTCGGTCGCGTAAAAAATGATTTTTAGAACGGTGGCTGTATAAGATGACTGTTATGCGACTGGTTTTTGTGATTTTCTACTCAAATTGCTCTTTTCGAAAAGGCATTTGTAACACAACACCCACCTAGCATTTCAAAAAGGCATTTGACTACAAGGTGCGTTGAAAGGTCAAATTTTGAAGTAAACAGGGCTGCAAAGTTTGATAAAAATAACTCACTCTCGAGTCTGGATGCATATTCCAACAAATTATAATATGAGCAAAATAGGGGTGGTAACGGGTGAAGGCTCATCGCCTCATCAACGTCTATTCGTTAATTTTTCATATTCCACTCATCCGTCCACCATCCATTTAAAATCACATCCACATCCAACTCATCCATCACGAGTGGGTTATCGTGTGGATCGGGTGAGTAACGGATGAATATGAATGATCTAACTTGAAAGACAAAATAAATAAATTATAAATAGAAATATGACAATTAAAAACAAAAAAGTAATATTCATTGAATAATAATAACAAAAACTTGAGCAATTAAGTCCCAATTATTAATTCACTGCTAATAAAGAAAGAAGTGATTGTCAACTCATCTTTCAATCCACTTATCTATTAATTTGTGTAATTCAGTGCTAACTGTCTTCATTCAGCCCAATGGAGAGCCTATTAATATTTGGGGACATGACACCTAGGCAACTTCATTGATTAACCCATCAAGTTATTATGGAAGAGAACAAGGGAGACCTTCTCTCTTATTAACTCGATCTTATGCATAAACTCGATGTTCATTTGACTCATTAAATGGCTGGTATCACAGAGATAACATTGATTGTTAACATATTCAAGCTGACCAGAGGCTAAACAGTACGTTATAATTGAATGATATATATATATATATATATATATATATATATATATATATATATATATATATATATATATATATATATATATATCATGGTCCAACGTGTTGAGAGAATAGTGGGTTTTGACTTTGCGCCAAGTGTGCATTGACCTGGTAAGATTCTACAAACCCTCATGATTGTCAGATTACAACATGTTTTGTTGTTTTGTTTCCAGGGAGCAGGGGCGGACAGTGGTAGAGACCCAAGGGAGCTACCACCCCCCAACAATTTTTTTTTTTTGTGTATATATATACGAAAAATGATTTTTGCTCTTCCAAAAAGTATTTTGAACCCCCCCAAAAATATTTTCGCCCCCCCCCCCCCCCCCCCCCCCAAATGACTTTCCTGGGTCCGCCCCTGCCAGGGAGAATGTTATTCAATTAATGTTATTAATTTATAAAGTTTTTAACGGGAAAGTAATTTATGATGTTTCATAAAATTTAGTCAAAGTTAACTTAGTAAGTAAAATATGTGTGGTTAGAATATTTGCAGATGAGAGGGGAATAAATTTAATCACATATTTATTATTTAAAATTGAAATAACAAAGGGATTTTAGACAACAACAAAAGAAAATTGATAAAGTTTTGTGGGACTAAGGGGTTGTTTACTTATGATTTAATGGTATGAATGGAAGCAACAACATATTCGGTAAACTATATAGTCGTGTTTACTTAGGACTTATTTTAAAACATGATCTATTCGCTCAGACTATTTTTGACTTATTAGTTCAGAAGAGAGAAAGTAAACAAACAATATTCAATAAGGACTTGTTCTAGACAGAAGGATTATTTGATCATTTGACGTGATTCAGAATTCTCATTCAGCACATCTAGTAAACAATTTGTTATCTCAATGTCACTTAATTCAGACAGACAACTTAATCATACAGACATCCTAATTCATTCAGGATTTAATGAAAAAATGAAACAGCCCAAAGAGTGAGTATATTAAACCAAACAAGAAGTTTATGAGTACATAGATAGAAACATTGTTCTAAAAAGCAGTCTAGTTGGTCCGATTAACCAGTGCCTAGCCACTAGGCGGTTCCTAACTGTAGATGACTAAACAGTCTAGTCAGCCAAACAATCGGTCTAGCTGGTGCCTAGGTGTATATATCTTTTTTCAAATATGATTGTACTCCGTATATTTTATCAATCCTTTAAAGGTAGATTCTATGGTACCCATAAGGTACCATACCTTTGTCCACATGGACCAATGAGAATATAGCAGTTGAATTAATTAAATCTAAATTAAAAAAGATAAAGTGGTGTGGTCCAATCAAATTAATGATAGGTACGGTACCCCATTTTTTAGAAAGGTACCGGAGTTGTCACCTCCTTTAAAACCATATAATTTGAGCAAACAGAATGGGATCGGAGATGAAACAAATATCACTCTTTCTAAACAAGTCATGCTCGCTACTGGCCTGGTCAAGTCCTCTCATGGAGAGACTTAACACATTTAATGGTTACCATTTCAAACATTGAAAATAAAAAATGTCATTTTACTTATCATTTTACGATTTTTTTTTAATTTTACATATGCAATATTGATAACCTATGGAAGATTATAAGAAGTTACAAAATTTGATACATGGTATTTTTATAAAAAATGGACCATGTTTGAAAAATCATAACAATTACTAAAATATGAATTGTCATGCCACACGACTGACCAAAATTGGTGATCCAGTTATAGGACCTGAGTTGGACCCATGTCCCAATACTGAATAAGCAATTGTTATTGTACACAACATTTGTACACAAGTTGTACACACCTGTGTACATATGCAATTGACAGATAATTACTATTTTTTAAAAAATAATCTACCTATGTACCCAACCAACTAGAGAAATGTGTATAATTTTGTACTACTTATAAATTTGAATTAATTTCACTTTTGGTCTTATGAATTTTATGTCAATTCCACATTTAGTTCACGTCTTGCACTTTGTTCACTTTTGGCACTTGACAAATATTTATTAACCATCTGTGGTCCTTTTCTGTTATTTTTAACCATCGGAAATATTGACGAAAGGACCATGTATGGACGGAAACACAATACTCAAGTATCAAAAGTGGTCAAAGTTAAAGACGTGGACCAATTGTGTCATTGGTGCGATACTCGTGGGACCAAATGTGGAATTAATTCTATAAATTTGGGTAGCGGCTATCTATGGACGTTATCATATTATGCATAATTTCATATACTTTTGACTCTTACCATTTTATCATCTTTTCTTTTTTATTGTCTCAAAAAAATTGAAGGATTGTCTCAAAAACTATAATATTTTCTTTTGTAATGAATTAATTAATTTGCCGTTCTTGTTATTTATGTCTCCTATATCAAGTCTCATTCACATAAGTTTTACTCTTCCCGGTTCTTATTAAAGTTCCCACTTTCCTTTTTGGGATGTCCCTTATTTAAGTTCACACTTCCATTTTAGGAAACAAAACAATGCAAAACAGTGTCAAACAATGTCCAAACAGTGCCAAACAGTGCACTCCACAGTAAAGTCAAATTCATTTTCTTAATATGTGTGAAGTCAAACTGGGAACTTTAATAAGAACCGGAGGGAGTACTTTATTGTTTCATGTGTCTATCAAATTTAACAAATTTTAAAGAGAGAGAGAGAGAGAGAGCGCATTGATATAGGAAAATGTTGTTTGTACAAACCAAATTGTACACGACATTTTATACGCCGGTGAAATTGTCAGTGCACAAACTATCTTTTTTCATTTTGTGAAGAGAATCATTTTTCGTCCAACAAAAAAATATGTTTGTGTCATTGAAAAAAAATGTTTGTGCAAAAAACTACTCCATATTATCTGTACAAGATGGAAAAAAATTGTCTATGCACAAACAATCTAACGGGTGCTGTGTTCAACTAGCGTATACACGTACGAGGCGATGAATATATGGGTAAGTAACTAAGTATGATGTGGGCAGAGTGGAGTCCAGTCCAACACACACTTAAGCAGAGCTCAAAAATTGAAACCTGTCCGCATAAGGATAGTGCGTAGACTGTACTTGCTGTTTCACCCGGCCTATATATACGACTGCCCTCCCAAACAATGCTTCATGCATCACCGGCCTTCTCTGCTGGCTTTCATTTTATTGCATGCATGTATGTATGTATATATTTATTTCCAGTTTTCATCTCTTCCATTAAAATATACAGAGTAATGCCCAATATCATTACTTTGATTCAATCATTGGATTGAAATAATCTTATACTGATTAGTTTTATACTTAGCTTGCGCGAGAAAAAAAAATTGATTACTTTTTCGAATATGCATGTAGAAGTAGCAATTGTACGTGTGCTTCTCCTCATCAATCCTTTTCTTCCCAACTCAAAGTAAGACTTATATACTCTTATTATTTAGGAATCTTTTTATTCTTTTAGAGCATCTTCAATGCTACAATGTGCACGGTGCACATGTGACATGAGAGAGATAGACACAAATCATTAAATTTTCGACGTTTCTCTCTCCTTCTTTCCACGGTCGTATATGCTTTTGGTAAAAAAATTCTCCACAATGTCAAACATAGTGTCTAGATGTAGACATTGTGGTTGACATTATTAAGAAAAACTTACCAAAAACATATAAGACCGTGGAAAGAAGGAGAGAGATATTCTATTTTTTATTTTTTAATTGGCTATTTCTCATGCCACGTATGCACAGTTCACATTTTTGCATTGCAAATGCATGCTCTTAGTTGCATTGAATAATTTAAGTCCCACTTTAGGAAATAAATATATTTAGTCAATTTCATTTTTTGGATATTTAGTCATATTTTAAAAACTTACTACCTCAGTAACACAAAGATCTTCCCATTTTTGACTTTTCACGGTCTTCTAGGTTGAAATTTGACTATAAATATCTACATATCTTTATTTATAAAATTCATAAGAAATTAACATTTAAATAAAATGTTTTACAATGAGGTATATGAAATAAATTTTTAATCATAACATAATGTGAATTTTGAATAATTAATGGTCAAAGTTTATAAAGTTTGACCCAATAGAGTCAAACCGGGAAGATTCTAAGGTTATGGAGGTAGTAACATGTACATATGTTTTACTCATTTGAAGCAATAAGGATTGGCCCATGCCATGTGTGGCCTGTGCAGCCGAACACGGTCCCTATTAAGAGGAGGGTCCATATTTTTTATCAACTTATTAAGGGCATCAAGTAAAATTTGATGTTATCTTAGAGCATCTTCAATGTTATAGTGTACACGGTGCACATGTGGCATAAAAGATAATCACATAAATATTTGCAAAATAAATTATCACTCTCCTTATTTGAATGGTTTTATACAATTTTGGTAAGTTTTTCCCTACAATGTCAACTGTAATGTCAACATCTAGATGATCTCCTTGACATTGTGGAGAAGAACTTACTAAAACTGCATTAAAACATTCAAATAATGGGATAAATAATTCATTTACTAATATTTATGTGACTATCTCTCATGTCACATGTGCACTTTGCACATTGTAGCATTGGAGATCTCTTGAAATTATTAATATGCTTATGCGATGTGTGGGAAGGATGAATCCGCCGATTGGGATTTGAGAACTTCAAAGTTCAAACCTTCTACTTTCACAATTTCCATCTCCAAACTAGCTTCCAGATCTTTACTCCTTTTTAAAGTATTTGTTAAAGTATAAATGTTTAAAAAGCTAGGGCCTCTATTAAGTTTTGAATAGGGCCTTGAAATTCTCAACTTTCAATGCCGGTTCTGGCCTTCTGGGAGCAATTATTCAAAATATATGACTGTCTTTTTTTAAAGTGCAACTAATCTTGGTTTTCTTTTAAGTACCCTCTCTCTTGTTTTCTACCCAACAGCTCACCTTCCCCGTTCAGCTCTCGCCAATAGAGGTGTACTCAAACCGGTTCAAACAAGAAAACTGGATCAAATCGGACTAGAATAATCGGAATCGAACTGAACTGGAATGATATTCGTTCTGGTTTTCGATTATGATAAATTGTAAATTCGGTTTACGGTCCAGTTCCGGTTAAAAACCGGATTATTCCGGTTTGAACCGAATTAAACCGGATTTGCTATTTTTTAAAATGTATTAATAGTAATAATATAAAATAGTTGTACAATAATAAAAAAATTATAAAACAATGCAAATATAAATAATAATCACTTTAATATGTAAGTAGTAGTATATATTGCCCTAATAATGTTTTATTTTTCCATTTATTTGTATTATCTTGGTGATATAGAATTAACTAATACGGATTATTTACTATTCTACACTCAAATTACTCACATCCTTGCTCTCTAAAACTAATAAAAATCAATAAATAAATAAATAGTAATAGTAATAGTAACATTGTTAATAATAAATACTCCATTTTATTAGACAAATTAGTTGTATTTTTTAGTAAATTAAGTTAATAATATAGACACCGATTTTTTTGGTCGATTCCGGTTTAGATCATGTTCGGTCCGATTTTGAGCTGATGCACACCCCTACTCGCCACAGTGCATATACGGAGTAATAAACTGTGAGTGATATATAAAAATCGCTAATAACATAAAAAAATTAATTATAATGACATTCATAAATTTTCAATTTAACTTTCTTTATTGTCGGATTTTTGTCCATATATAGAAGTAGTCACATTATAGATATGGTATCAAGGAAAAAAATGTCCATCCTTCCAGGATGTTCCCCCCGACCACCGTTGTTTGAGGAGGTTCGCGGTGGAACTTTTTGATGAATTTTTTTGAGCATGTTATTCATGAAGTGTAGATTACGTCCATCAAATTTCAACTAAAAATTCAATCAAGAAGTAAGTTAAATAAACTTTTGAAAATGACTGAGTTTTGTATGTATATTTTGGCGCAGTTATATTCAAAAAATTATTTGATTGCTTTTATGATTGAATTTTTAGTTGACATTTGTTTGACATAATTTAGACTTCATGAAAAACATGCTCAAAAACTTTCATCAAACAATTCTACTAGGAACCACCCCAAACGGTGGCGGACGGACGGAGGATCCTGTCCATCCGGCTAGACAGGATCATTCCTCATGAATCAATCTACTCATGTTTAATTTAAGGAGACCTCCTTAACCATTTCTTGAACATTGCTATTTAACTGCACTAGGTAGGCAAATTAAAATAAATTAAAGCGAAGATGGGTGTTGGGAAAGAAATGAAGACGATTGAGAAGGTGGAACAAGTAGGAGCTATGGTGGTAGTTGCGATATTCCTGGCAGGGAACATTGTGCTGTCTAAGGTGGCGGCGAACGACGGCATGCCGGTAACCATTATGGTGGCTTACCGCTGGATCTTTGCCACCGCTTTCCTTGCTCCTCTGGCCATTGTTGTCGAATGGTACGTACTATATGTACCGCATTGCATGCCCTTTACTTCGTACTCCGTATTGTATTGCAACCTTTCTTATTTAATTCGTGACTGATATATATACGATAGTATACAGTGATAATGATCAAATTGGACATTGTGGTTATAAGAATCTCATATTGGACACTAAGGTTTCAATTGGATCGAATTTGACACTATGATTACTTGTGTGTCTCATATTGGATACTAAAGTTTCAAATAGATCAAATTTTACCTTTTCTTGATCATTTTCGAACACTCGCCAAAGATTTTCACCTTGAAAGCTTTAAATATTCCTTTTTCTCTTGGTTTTATGTACCCAAAAAATAAAAATAACAAGTTCCATAAATAATATATGAATGAAAAGTCCTAAATATATTTTTGAATTATTAAATAAGTTATTAATTAAAATCAAATTATATGTTTTTAACTTCAAATTAAATATTCCAAAATTATATACGTAATTAAATTAGTTTATTTTCACAAAAAAAGAAAGGAAATATAATACTAACAATTTTTATTAAAGGAAGAAGAAAATCATAAGTGAATGTCTAAAAACTATGAATTATGAAACTTGAGTGTCCAATATGAGATACATATGTAATCAAAACGTCCAATTTGGTCCATTTTGAAACCTTAATGTTCAATATGAGATTCGGATGAAACCACAGTTTCCAATTTGAGCTTTTCCCTAGTATATACTACTCATTATTAAGGGTATGTTTGGCACAACTGGGTGAAAAGATATTTTTATAAGCTTTTTAGTAATTGTTAGCTTTTAGTGACTGAAAAGATCTTAAAAGAAAAATGTGATAGCTGTTTGATAAAAAGCTGACGGTTAGATTTAGTTTTGTTTGGTATACAAGTTGTTAAGACTAATTAATACTAAAAGCCACAAACTTTTCTCATATGCTACTCCATGTAGCATCTCAAAAAAGATCTTTTAATTTATTTTTTGAAAAGCTTTTAAAATTTGTCATGCCAAACATATAACTAGAAGTTTTTAGAGAATTTTCAAATAATACAAAAGCTAGAAGGCAGAGACTTATGGCCAAAATTAACTTGCACATAGATTAATAAAGTAAAAATTGTATAATTAAAATTTGTGCAGAGGAGTGAAAAATAACTTTAGCCACATATTAATTACTTTAAATGAAAATGACAAAGTTTTTTGGGATGGTCAGAAAAACAAAATTGACCAAGTTTTATGGGATGGAGGGAGCAAGTAATAAGGGTAGTTTTCCCTATAACATATGTTGTATCAATAAAGTGAAAATGTATGGTTGCGATTTATAAGAAAAGGTAAATGAATGATAGCCACATGAAACTTTCCAAAAAAGGAAATGATCAAAAAAATTGAACACACCAAAAGGATAAATAAGAAAAATTTTATGAGATTAAGAAACTACTTCGTATAATAAAAGGTGAACCAAATGACATTATATTCCCAATCTTTATTCGTGACCCTCTCTAGCTGCACCTATCATTTGGTATCATGTCATCAATAGTAAATAGTGTTTAGACCTCGTTAATAACGTTTTCCCTACTTTCATCGCTATCAATAAAATAAATTGAGCATATGCTCTTACATACTAGTATCATTTTGTAGAACATTAATTAAATTATTATCATTAATGTTTTTTCGTTAAAAAATTCCGTGAATAATTACTCTTCATCTAAAAAAGATTGGCCAATTTGACTTTCTTGGTCAATGGTGTTAAGGTTTAGACAACAATTTTAGGTATTATATTTGTGTGTAATTTGTAAATTTTATACTATTATGAAAGATTTTTTAATAAAGAATATGCTCATATAATTTTCACATTTTAAATAATTTTGTATTGAAAAATATCATTGATCAAACTTGATCACCATTGACCAAGAAAAATTAATTTGACCAATATTTTTGGGACGGAGGGAGTATGAAATAAAAAAAATACACATTTCAATGTAAAAAAATATATAAATTTCGTTAATTTTTTTAAACGTTTTTCGGTTAACAAAAAATGAACTTAGTTCAAGTAAAATTGGATTATTATCATGTTGTCTTCTTATATTCAATTAAATCGTGTGTGAACATTTTATGAGCATTTTCATTAAATTCGTATGTCATGTGAGCATTCTCGTTAATTTTTTAACGTTTTCCAGCTTTCAAAAAAAATGTGATGATGTAATATTCAATTATTTATTAAGGCCCCATGAATCAAAACTTTATGTTTTCGTATTTTTTTGGGCTCAAGAAAACTCCAATAGTTAAAACTTCCGTTTTTTCATTTTATATACATAATATTGGTGTTATATGAAAGATCATAAAAATTCATGAATTTTAATATATTTTCATAAGTTTGGAGAACAAATAAAAAAAATTATAAGAATTTACAAATATTTGGGGTATTAAAAAATATGAAGGGGATGGTTTTGGAGGGTATTTCATATTTGTAACCCTCCAAAACCCTTCAAATGCTAAATTTTCAAGTTCCCCCAAATAGAGGGATTTTGAAGGATAACTAGTTAAATGACAACTTTAGCTCAATTTTAAATAAATATAAATTCAACTATTTGAATTCATCATATATGTGAAATGATTTTAATTATAATTCATCCAAAACCCTATCTTTTCAAATTTGTTACTCCCAAACAAGAAGAAGAGTATTCAACCATTTCTCTCCCTTTACCTTCAAACTTCCAAACATACTCTTAGCGAATAATTAAGTGTGTGTGAAAGTGTCCTAGAATAATTTAGGTCTCTCTTAAATTACTCTATGTGCAATTATAATCCTAGGTGCAGTTTTAGATTATAAAATGACTAATACCCCCTTCATCAATCTCAAATCTCTAATTAAATCTACTTACTTCATCATTGACAGGTCAATAGAATTGAGAAGGAAAGAATTAATTGTTTGTCATTGATTAAAAAGATAAAACTTACAAACAATCCCAAAACATTGAAGATTCAAGGTTGAAAACCTCTCAAAATTTCATCATAAGCACTCTATCTCAAAAACAAGGTTTAAAGGGTGTTTAAATAGAAAACAGAGCAATTCTGACCGAAAAAGAAGCCCTGAAGCGCATGCACGGTGACCACGCACGTCGTATGTGTCTCCGGTGCGGCCGGATCACCCTGAGCATAAAAAACGCCGCGCACGGTGTGCGTGTCTCGTGCGGCATCCAGTAGGCCTCCCGTGATTTATTCTTCCTCTCAAGGTGTGCGTACTTCAGGAGCACGACGTGCGCATCTTCCGTCCGAATTTGACTATGCTTTCTTCACCAAAGTTGTAGCTAATGAAGTGCTCTATCCACCACAACTTGAAAAAATGGGATTGTATAATCCAACTAAAAGATATGGAAAAATGGTGGAAGGTCGCATCCTAAAATCTCAACAATGATTATATGACTTCCTTGTCTGTTTTCACCTTGATCCTCTTTGATTCTCGTCATGGTGTCTTCATATGAACTATATCCCTTTAAGTTATCTTTCATATGAAACTTGAATTGTGTCAGTTTAATGTAACTATGAAAATATATGCTCCAACAACTGACATAAAGTCATCCTAATCGTCGTTTTCGAGCTTTATTCGTCAATCACTCCTTTAATGACTTGTGGACTTTTAATTCTTCTCAATAACTCTCAAATGTGCCTCGATTCGCCTCGGATAACTCTCCAATGTTGGTATCAGGCTCAATTTCTTGATTTTAATTCTAAAAATACCACATACATGCAAACTAAAATCCGGTAACTCTATGACTTGAGCTAGTTAGGTGTTTTGTGACACATTTAAGCTAGAAAAACTAATAAAACTCAATCTCAACACACATCAAATGCGTGTCAAAATACGAACTTATCATATACTCCCTCCGTCCCTTAAAACTTTGTCATCTTTCCTTTTTGGGATGTCCCAAAAAACTTTGTCATTTTCCCTTTTAATCAATTATTTTGTGGTTTCTGTTATTTCTCTCTCCTCTGCACAAACCTTAACCACACTTTTTTTACTTTATTGTTCTCCATGTCAGTCAACTTTGGTAAAGTTTTAAGGGACGGATGTAGTATAATAATCTCAATTATTTATTATTTCCGAATAATTCTTATGCAAGAATAAAAGGGCAAAGTTGACGTGGTCTCGTAAATTAGTTTCTTCCGTACGTGCCTGGTGCAGGAATAAAAGACCAAAGTTGACGCGGACAGTATTACTTCAATCATTTATGTCTGCACTATTAGGGTGAGTAGCTTCGAGAAATTTATGTATGGCCAAAAATATACTCCTCCGTCTCGAATTGAATTGCAAACTTTGATCAGCACAAGTATTAAAAAATGACAATAAATGATGCTTGGATTTTACACTTTTACTCATCATTCTGAAAGCAGATGTCTTTAAGTTAATGAGGAAAAAGTAAAAGTAAAGATAAATTTGTCACTTTATTCTTATTTACCTACCTAAAATAGAAAGTGGAAAACCATTTTAGGACTACCAAAAATGGAAATTTTGCAAATCAAATTAGGACGGATGGAGTATAGATGCATCACATTCACTCATATGTTATTAATAAAGCCAATATCATGACATCAATGCATTTGGAGGCGCAACCACATCATCAACATGCTCTTTACGGAATATGTTAACATGCTCATTAATATTTCAAGTAATTTAGTTTCTTAACTAAGTAAATTCTTTCACTTATTTATCGCTTTGAAATAAGACTTATTTTTCTTCATACAATTTATCAAACTTTGTAAACCATACTCTATCCGTTCTCCAAAACATGTCTCCCTTTCTGGATGTTCTCCAATATTTGTCTCCTTTTCCATTTTTAGAAAGTTTTTCAATAAATATACTAGTTATATATCATCATTCTTTTTTCTATTTTTTCATTCTCGTTCTTACTTTTTCATTTAAACACAATTCACTACACCTTTTATCATACTCCTATTAATTTATTCTTAAATCTTGTACCAAAGACTATAGAGACATCCATTGGAGAACGAAGGGAGTATAAAAAATCAACCATAAAAAAACCATATGCAAAATCACAAATAATGTAAAAGAGTGGTATTATTTATACTCCGTACTAATTAACTACGGAGTATGTTTGCAATACTTGACAATACGGCTTTTTCTGATTTTCTTAATTACGAAAATTCGATTTTTGAGTTTACATCTAATTTTCATCATCCATTATATTGGCCATGATTAAAAAAAGACGCGACATTAAAATACTCCGTAGCACAATCGTAGGTGTTAATATATGAAAAATGATTAATTACTTTTATAATTAAGTTCTTAATTATAGGCTCTGTAGCCTGTATGATATAATTTTGATATTAAAAATGAAGTTGTTAATTATTCGGCCATCATAGAAAATTAAAAACTGCATGTGCCTCATTTTGGATCATATATAATTTCGTGTTTGTTACGTACACAGGGGGGCTCTTTTTTCAAATTTGTTCTTCAAAGGTGTGGCCTTGACATCTGCAACGTTTGCCACTGCAATTTACAATATTATCCCCTCATTGACCTTCGTTGTTGCAATCCTTCTAAGGTAACATCCACTGCTTTGCTAGTTTTTTGGGTAAACTTGTCACACTATATATGTAATATGTGTACGGGACTAACGGATAGTATGTGGCTCTAAGGGAGTCGAAGGGTCGTCTAATACGGAGTACTAGTTTTGATCGAAAAGCCCTGTTTAATGTGCGAAGAACTTGACTATATTCTTTAAAAATCAACTTTAATGTATTGGTAAATAAAAATTGTTAAAGAAGAGTATGTAAATATTGTAAAATTTCTAATGTTGCAACTATATTTACGAACGGATGTAGTATTTAGTTATACGCCTTTTAACTATTTAGGAAAACAGACTATATTGTATTGGGAAAATTATCAATTTGTTCCTTGTGCAATCACAAAAACGTCAATTAAGTTCTTGTACTTTTAAAAAAAGCAAACAAAATTCTGATTTTTGAAAAACGTTCAATTTAGTCCATTAGCAGGTTACCCGCCACGTTAGCAAGTCACATGCTGATGTGGCACTCGTGTAGCAACCCACGGTAGTGACTTTACTTATGTGACGCACACGCGGAAGCTCAATCAGTCATTTCCCGATAACGTGGCGCACACGTCAGCGGGTGACATGCATGTTGACATGTCAATTCAAGATTTGGAAATTTGATTGATTTTTGTAAAGTACAAGAACCTAATTGTCGTTTTCGTGATAACAATTTCCTCTATTTTATATTGTAATCTGCCCATAAATATCCAATAATAAATGGAAAAGTTTTTTCTAAACATGAGGACCTATTTTTCTTCCGGGAAGGTTGAATGGTGGAGGCCGGGAGTACAGGCCAATATGGTATGAGTTTGATTTTTAAAATGAATTGGAATTGGAACCATTACTCTATAACTTATAATAATAATAATTTAAACAATGATAGAATGGAGAAAATGAAGTTTGATCAAGGCAGCGGCAAGGCAAAAGCGATAGGAACGCTGATATGTTTAAGTGGGGCGATGCTCCTAACGTTGTACCGCGGGCCAGAGTTTCACATATGGAGGTCCCACATTGACTTATTTCACCTCTCTCACCCACACGGTAACCCTGTGACCTCATCGAAATCACTCAAGGGCAATTCTGGTAGTTTCGCTTTGGGTGCAGCCATCACACTCATCTCATGCTTTTGTTATGCACTGTGGCTAGTGCTCTTGGTAATTAACCTTATCAAAAATTACTCCTCCATGTTATTCTCAATTTATGGTTTTTTAACTTAGGAGTGTTTGGATCTGATTGTTAAAACTCCTTTTGCTCCTCTAGGGAGCAGAAGCAGAAGTTAGAGTGTTTGGGTGAAAGTGCAGAAGTGATTCTGGTGCTCTAATTTACTCCTAGAATCAATTTTTTGGAAGCTGGGGGTGACCAGCTTTTGAAAACTGATTCTGATTTTACTTCTGCTTTAAAAAAGAAGCAGAAACAGAATCAGTTCCAAACACCCCTTAATAACTTAAACTGGTTTCCATCCATCCAATTCATATCAGAGTAGATCAAATTCAATGAGACAAATAGTAAAATATATACATCCGTTTCTGATGACATTATATTGTAGTAACTATTAGTCATATCTATGTAATTATATTCTATTATAGTAATATTTTTGAAAAAATTCCGAAACTGAAGTAAGGTTTGTCGGGGCCGAGTATTGACCCGCCCCTAGCTACTCTGCACTATGTAATTGAAAAATGTACATTTTTTCTTTAATTTATACGGAGTATCTTTTGTTATGCTTTAATCTTGAAATGGTGGGTTTGTTTGAAAGGCAAAGATAAGCAAGAATTATCCATGTCACTATTCGAGTAGCGCATTGATGAGTTTCATGGGCACAGTTCAGACTTCTGTGTTCGCATTATGCATTTCGAGAGAAGAGGCTGGATGGAAGCTTGGTTGGAATATCAGATTAATCGTCGTTCTTTTCATGGTATGAATATTAAATGTAGATACGATTACATACTCCCTCCGGTCCTAAATAAACTTCATAGTTTAGACTTTACTGTTTTTAAGAAAGTGAAATTTTTACTTTTGACTTTCCCATCATGTCTCTACAAAAAGGTGATAAAGTGTAATGAGAGAAAGAAACTGAGTGTAAAGTAGGTAATAAAGTAAGAGTATAAGTGTAACTTTATGTTAAAAACTTGCCAAAAATAGAAGTGTGAAGTTTATTTTGGAACTACATTATATTCAAGCATGATTAATCCGGCTACAAAGGATCTGTGAAAGATACTATGGGGTAATAATTAGCAATAATTATAAATTGTCATCTATTACTAATGATATAAAAAAGTATCGCACTCACTTCATTAGCATATCTCTAACAATATATGTAATATATTGTTATATTAGTCCGTC
The DNA here is from genome assembly GCA_945859875.1 of Cuscuta europaea. Taxonomy (NCBI): domain Eukaryota; kingdom Viridiplantae; phylum Streptophyta; class Magnoliopsida; order Solanales; family Convolvulaceae; genus Cuscuta; species Cuscuta europaea. The sequence continues at coordinate 3,184,459 of CAMAPE010000053.1, forward strand.
AGTTTTACATAACCTGACCAAAATTGACTTTCACGTGAAATAACAAAGTCAAAATAGTGTGGTTAAAATTTGTGCAAATCACATAAGATGGAATATCTTTAACTGTATATTTATTACTTCAAATAAAAATGAAAAAGTTTCTTAGAACAACCAAAGAATGAAAATTGACAAGAAAGTGAAATTGTAGAATTAAATTTAGTCGAACCAGACATTACTTATATGGTAATAAATACTCAAACACATGAAGATGTTACAAGTAATTACCCATTTTCATACAACTAACATTTTATTGTACAAAATTTTGATAGTTGATTGTTAAGTGTTTTTGAAAACCCCGTGGGGTCCCGTCGAGCCCCAATTGTATAGCATGGGCTCGGCCCAACTACATCTCTATACAATCCTCTAACTCGATATATCATATCAAAATTTGTATGGCAAGGGCTCGGTCCAACTACGTTTCCATACCAACCATAACTTCGTGGCAAGGGCTCGGCCCAACTACGTTTCCACGGAGGTCACATATACATGGCAAGGGCTCGGCCCAACTACGCTTCCATGCTAATCATATTACATGGCATGGGCTCGGCCCAACTACATCTCCATGTCATCCTAGAGTCCAACTCTAATTATTTTCATAATCAAATTCTCAAGCAAGTCCTATGCCTAGAATCAATTCCCGGAGGTGGCCTTTAGGCCTACCCCTATCATACCTTAGTGTTCATACCATTCATCCTTAAGTATCTCTTGAGACTACTTAAGGCATATCTATTCACAATCCTACCTCTTAGGATTTGTTTTATCATTTATTTATATTAATTCCCCGACTAGTATTTTGATACTAATTGGATAATCTTAGAACATGCCAAGTTCCTATTTCCCAATTTACATTTCATTTCCATTGAGTTCTCAACCCAAGTATAGTTTGATCTCAATATCAAAAATATCACTTTAATCCATTCATGAATTTCATACATGAAGTAAAGTATATTTTATCGCAATGTCATCATAGTAATTCCATTAACATGCCGTTCCATTCATTTCACATAATCATACACCATTATTCTAAATTTGTATATCATGCTTCACTTACTCATATCCATATTATTTTCATTTAGGCATTATTAATCATTAATAATCCATGAAAATCCCATCTAATTACTTTAGGCATTCTTATGAAATTAACTCACTAATTATAAGCAATATAGTCAGCCATCCTCACCTTATGATGTGCTCAACTAGCTACCTTAGCGAAACCCCCTCGATCCGTCCTCGTTCTAGGCCGTTCAAGAGTGGAAAATCTGGGAATAGAGCGAAAGCCGGGCGGCTTTTGTGAAAGCCGGGCGACGTTCGTCCTCCTGCAGCACGAACAGCCTCCTATATGTGGCGGTTTCCGGCGATTTCGACTCCTATCGATTCACCAACTCTTCTAAGTTAAATATCACCACTTTATATCAATATTCTACACTTTTAAACGTGTAGAACATCATGTTTAACCCACCAAATGATTTCTTAATAAATCATTCATGATAAAACTAGTTACAAGAGTTTTCTTGTAGAGTTCTTACCTTGAACTCAACTCCTTCTTGTTAGATCTTTTCCCCTTGCTTCCCTGAGCTTGAACTTTGATAGAGGCCTTCCCAGAGCTCCTCTCCTACCTTATTTGAGTGGTGAGGATGATGCAAATGATGGGGGGACATTTCATCTCAATCCCTCCCACTTATTCAATGGAATGGGTCATGGGTTTTGTCTTTTGGAGACTTCCCACCTACTAGGTACACCCCCAGCTGCTTCCTTGACATTTTCAGCACATTGGGTCGTGGGGTGGCCCCCACTTATGTGGGAGGTCATCCCATTATATCCCGGTGTGTATAATTGGCCCCGAAAGTTGTATTTTTCGGACTACTTTAGTCATATTTTATTTTATCGGGCCAGATAAAATGTATCACGCGTTCCTAATAATTATGAGCCTTTAGAATAGATGTATATTCCCCAACATTAATTTAGGAGTCTCCGAAACTCATTTCAGGCTGTTATCCGTTGAATTGCCAATACCGGTAATTGGGCCCCGTTTGACCAACCGGTCAACTCCATGCCTTTCTTATGGCCCAAATAAAATATCCACCACCATATACATATTATCTAGACCAAGATGAATATAATATGTGGTTCGGGAATTATCGGGCGGTCCCCGTTCCCGCTGTGGGCCCCACATGCAATTTACTATTCACGTAAAAGAAAAATAAAAATTTACAATTACGCAAATTCAGAAATCATCTTTCAAGGTTTATTACATAATTTACTAATAGTAAATATGCTTGGGGACGGTGCTACAGAATACCCCACACACATGACTGGAAATGAAAAACAACATTTCCATGTCTTTTATGTAATGGTATTACCATTTTTGTCATTTATGAAAATTGTGCAGCTAGTACTGTTTTTTATTTTCTAGACAAATTTTAACTCCACAATTTCTATTCATTTTTATATTGAGTTTTTTCCACTTTTAGTCCTCCGGCAATTATGTCACTGACACTTTTGGTACTCGACTTTTAGTTTTTCCACTTTAAGTCCTTCAACTATTGTGCGAAAGACACTTTTGGTACCCGTCTTTGAAAATTTCCACATTTAGGCCTTCGACTTTCATAAAAATGACACTTTTGATCCTTGAACTATTATAGGAGTGACATTTTTAGTCCTACACTTATTATCTCAAAATCATTGTGGAAGGACTAAAAGTGTCAAAGTGATAATACTCGGAGACTAAATGTGGGAAACTTTGAAGTCAAGGACTAAAAGTGTCTCTTGCACTATAGTCTAGGATTAAACGTGGAAAAATTGAAAGTTGAGTACCAAAAGTGTCACTGACCCAATAGTCGAGGGACCGAAAATGGCAAAAACTCTTTTTATATTTATATTCATGCATAGTCCTTGTAACAAAAAACTAAGAAGGGAGATATTATAGAGTAATATTTCATTCCAACTTTAGATGAGATGTATTAATAATCTATACTGCACAATAAACTCTAGATCTAGACACAATATGTTATTTGTAAAATGTTAAATCATTTTTATAATACTTAGATTTGTAAAATACTTGAGAGTGGCCAAAAAATGATGTATTGAATAGCTATCACAATTATTAATTATCTACAAATAGTTGAATGAGAAAAATATTCATTAGTATATCTCTAACAATTATTATATATGTATTAATTTGGCAATTTTATATTATGCTTTCAACTTATATAAAATAAGAGATATTACGCAAAATAGGACTAAAAAAGTTTGAAAATTCCAAAATAGGACTGCTATGTTTTTATTCCCAAAATAGGACTGCTGTGTTTTTATTCCCAAAATAGGACTAATTACTGTCATGTTTTGGCAGTACCATACTTCAAACACGGCAGTATTTTCTAAACATGACAGTAATTAGTCCTATTTTGGGAATAAAAAATATGACAATCCTATTTTGGAATTTTGAAACAATTTTAGTCCTATTTCGGGAACTTTCCCATAAAATAACTATCCATCGTATGCATATAGACGTTACTAATGAGGCCAATTGCTTTCGGGAAAAAATAAATTGTTCTTTATCCATGCAACGCACGAGTAATTGACTAGTGATACTATAGTAACTATTAGTCATATTTTTATAAATAAGTTTCATTTTTAATTAGTGTGCTATAGGCATAGTAATTTCCCTAAATACGACTAAATGTAAACATAACTGTACAAATAGGAGTAAAACTTAAATCTTTCGCATATAAGCTAAACATTAAGGGCCGGTTTATCAACAGAGACATTTTCCAGTTTTCTTTCTATTTTCCATTCTCCATTTTTTTTTTAATTTTCCTGTATTTCTATATCCAGTTTTCAGTTTTCATTTTCAAGTTTTTCATTTTCAAATCTGAAAACATGTTCATCAAATTTTTTTCACCTGGTTCTGGGACCGAACGGAAGTACAGTCCCGGTCTGAAACTGAACCTAGTACAACCCAAGCATACCTGATCCTGGGTAAAGGAAAGTTCGGATCGAAACCGGCCGGTCCTGGTCCCAATAGCTAGTTTGACTAATATTTTCCCTTTTCCCCTATTGGTTGGCAATACAACGACTCTTTTGAAACTATTCACTTTGAAAAATGATTTGAAAAATGGGGACCGAACCAACGGATCGCCGTCCCAACTGGACAAGGACCGTCGGGTTACTGACCGGACTGGCTCGGGACCGCCCGGTCATCGGCCGGACGCAGAGTCATTGACCGAACCAGCCAAGGACCATCGGGTCGTTGACCGAACTGGACAGGGAACGTTTGGTCGCTGACTGGACTTGGACCGCGGGATCATTGATCGGATTGGATAGGGACTGCCAAGTCATTGACCAAACCGGACCGGAACTGGGATTGGAATGGGATTGGGTCCACTACTAAGCGTAAGTGTGCAAATTCATTGCAGCATCGGCGTATTTCAAAATTTGGAAATTAAAACTAGTAAAACTCACTTCTCTCATTCATTAAAGCCATATTTTTGTTGGAAAATGGTTTGGTGAATGCATTTTCCTGTTTTCCTTTTTACAGTAATTCTCTCATTCCTGTTTTCTATTTTCTAGTTTTCCGGTTTTCTGGAAAACTGAAAAATATCTCTATTAGTAAACATGCACTAATTTTCTACCATTAATATCCTAATCTAATTAGTTAATTGTCCCCAACTTCCATTGGGCAACCGGGTCAGTCTATTGGTGGCAGGCAAGACCGGTGGTGGCGGACATTCCGGCAACCAGCGTAGCTCCGGCGAGATGCAACACGCAAACTGTCGGTAGCCGGCGGTGGTAGTGGGTAGGCAGGGGACTCTAAAAGGCTACATGAATATATTTGTCCAAACACACGTAATTAATTCTATTTAAAGAATTTAAAATAGTTTAGTCCTATTCGTGAATTTAGGGTATGAAAAATCTTATTTAGATACTTGCTCTTATATATATGTACAGGGAGTTATAGGATCAGGAGTCGTATTAATTCTGATGATGTGGTGCGCAAATAAAAGTGGGCCCTTGTTTGTGTCCATCTTCAATCCTTTAGTATTGGTGTTTGTGGCTCTGACATGCTCATTGTTGCTCAATGAAACATTACATCTTGGAAGGTAACTAATTACAAATGAGACATAATAATGTTCATAATCATCTTTCTGCACGAATTCATCAGATTTCCTTTATAATTTACCATGCATCGATTTTTTAGTTGATCTTTAACTGCTTTCTCTAATCTGAATGTGATGTAAATTGAAAAAATTGATGCATATGCAGCATTTTGGGTGGATTTGTGATTATATTCGGATTATACGTGGTATTATGGGGGAAAGCAAGAGACATGAAAGAAGCAAGCAGCTCTGATTCTCAGCATGTCATTCCTAAAACTAACTTAGAAACTGTGCAATAATTAATTAATTTGTTTTGGTTCTGTTTTCTTTCAAGTAAGCATAAACTCAGAAAGTAATAGTTTCTGCCCGTGCATTGGCCCTGATCAGAACAAAAGCTAGCTAGGCAAGACCGCAAGAAATCATTGAATATGTGTGTAGTCTTTCTCTTTCAGCGTCTCATTAGACGCTACGTACTCCGTATACTTTTATTTGTTCGCCTCTATTTGGCAAAATATTACTCTCTTATATTCACATGCAATTTTGGACGCGATTTTCACTATGAGTCATCCGGAAACGGTCTCTCTGTGCTTTAGGACAGGGGTAAGACTGCTTACATCTGACCCTCCCCCCACCCCATCGTAGGTGGGAGCCTTTGCGGCACTGGGGTAAATGAGGATGATGATGAGATTCACATGCTATTTAATATTATTGCTCATCTAATACACAAATGAGCGTTGTTGTACCCCGTATTTTAGAAAACAAGTATCCCACTCATCAATAAATAAAGTTACGGTTTCCACAATCCCACTCCTTCAAAGCTTACGAAATTTAACGAAAATTGAACCACTTATCAAAATAACGTGGTTTAAACTTGGAAAACACAAAAATTGTAGCTTTTAAATTTTTGTGTGAGAATTGCATTGAAAGAACGAAAATGAATTTGTTGCAAGAAGAGCACATCAACCAATATACAATGCACATGAAGAAGTTATACGTAGTTTGCATATCAAACACAAGAAATAAATGAAAATAATTCATAACTATATATATAAAGTATAAGAACAAGTATCTAATGGACAACCACTAATGTCTAATGCATATATCTCATATAAGAAGAAGTATCTTACATATATCTCGTATATAAAGAACCTTAAGATGTATCTTGAGCACAAAAATAAGTATCTAACGCGCAACAATTAAGAGTTAACATCTAACACATAATTAAGGACTTAATACAATTTAAACTAGTGTCTAACACACAAGAATCTACATCTCTAGCATTATTTGTGTATACGTCCAAGAACGAGTATCTAGCACATAGCATGTACATACGAATCACAACGAGCTAAGTAGCCAACACACACAAACTCGTATCTAACACACAACCATCAATATCTAATGCACATGAACCAATATTTAACTCATTGTTCGTATATAACACACACAAAAATGGAGAAAATATATGAAGCAAAAATTAAATAAAAATGAAGGATATACATTATTTCTCTTTCTTTCCTTCTCACTAATGATACATGCTAAACTTTCTATAAATGGACAAGTCAACTCACATGAGAAATAAAATACAATATTTAAGAGGATATGGAATGTTTCCATTCATGACATGATCGCAGATCCGCAAATGTTTTGAATGACTATGATTTGTTCTCATTTCTTACAATAAGGTGTGATCTTAGTTGAACCAACTAGCGTTTGATCGCGCTAGGCGCGAGAGCTTTTGCCCAATGTCAAAATAGTGTTTTGTGAATAATTACTCCGTATAATCTATTATATTTGAGATTGTTATGACATTTTCTAAATAGTTTACGAAATTGTCTCACTTTTTTTTGTAAATAATTGCATCAATTATATTTTTAGTCCACCAGCTATTGCATGGATGAGGTGCCCATATTTTTAAAACTATGTGATTCTATTAGTTGATTATATTTTTCCGATAGTTGTAGCGATAGTAGATTTTTATTATAAACTGTGACAATAGCGTTATCAAACATCTTAAATTATGTACAGATTGAGTTGGTAGATGTGTAGGTGTTATGAATTTCGAAGTTTAGAAGAAAAAAATCCAACTACTAGTGTTCTACAAGCTAAGAGATAATTTTTATCCTACATGTGGCTAGTCTCCCTCTTGTTGACTTAGACACATACCTTACTCAATACCAAGTAAATGAAGTCAACATGAATGATACTTTACTTTATATATATCCATGAGAGTACAATGAAGGTATTCCCCCTAGCTAGTAAATAATTACAATAAAACTTAATATATATACATGAAAATGAGAAATAACTTTAGTCATTAAAATGAAAAATAAGTGGATCATATCAATTTTAAGTGCAAACTCAGTGGGAAATGTGTAAATGTTATGTTTTTTTTTCAAAAAATAATGTCATACATGTGCAATGCTGTCGAAAAAAGTGTATTTGACTAACACAAAAGTTCATCACTTTTCGAAATAATACAACACTTATAGAAATTATTTTGTGATGCTTTTTAACGGGGTTAATGTGCACTTATACATATCGCATATGCACTTTTACTATTGTGTATTGTACTATTGTACTTTTAGGTTTAACATTTTGTCAAGCGAGTTTTGATATATTCCGTCCATTTTAAGTGACCAAGGGCTTAGATCACTTTTCACTTTTCATTGGAAGACCTTTCTGTATTAGAACTTACCCATATATTTAGGATCAAATGAGAATAGTGTTTAACGTGAGAACGTGAGAATACCAGATTTACCCCAATGCGGTGCACAATGAGTCTCGCCCAATCCACTTTTTCGTGTTAAGTATAATATTTACCAAAACGCCACCGCAATGATTTATATTAGTTTGGTTTGAGCAAAGTCAAAATGTGCACTTGACGAGCTTTATTTTGTATCACATTAGGTTAAATTGTGTGCACGTTAAACATTGTTCTCATTGGAACTGCACCCTATATATATAATTCTAAAATATAAAATATTTAATTAACTAAAATGGGTCATCAAAATTGACCTGGGTGATCTTCCTCTTCACAATATTTTCCTTCAAGTATCAAACCCAAAATGAGGGGCTTCCCGAGGATTTTGTCGCATACATCATGATTGAAGTTTTTTTTTTTTGCTTCAAATAGGTTCTTTTGTATAATATACTCCATGAGCCAAGTGCTACGATTGAAGAGGACAAGAGGCAATGCGGTTAATTAAGAGTTTTGGAAAGCTGACTAACCTAATATAAACGTTAGGAGAGGTAAGGGTAAAGAAGTCCTATTAAAGAGTAAGGTTCCATTTTCTAAAAATAATGTACAACATGTCATGCACAAAGTGTATTGATATAAATCAAGGGTACTAACTCTCATTCACAATTATAATTTTGTTAGATGAACCCTATATATATATATATATATATATATATATATATATATATATATATAACTCTAAAATATAAAATATTTAATTAAGTAAAATGTGTCATCAAAATTGACCTAGGTGATCTTCCTCTTCCCAATATTTTCCTTCAAGTATCGAACCCAAAATGAGGGGCTTCACGAGGATTTTGTCGCATACATCATGATTGAAGTTTTTTTTTTTTTTGCTTCAAATAGGTTCTTTTGAAAATATACTCCATGAGCCAAGTGCTACGATTGAAGAGGGCAAGAGGCTATGCAGTTAAGAGTTTTGGAAAGCTGACTAACGGAATATAAACGTTATGAGAGGTAAGGGTAAAGAAGTCCTATTAAAGAGTAAGTTTCCATTTTCTAAAACCAATGTACAACATGTCATGCACAAAGTGTATTGACATAAATCAAAGGTACTAACTCTCATTCACAATTATAATTTTGTTAGATATATGTGTATGTGTGTGTGTACATATACATATATCTTTATATATGAAAAACATGCCAAACAATATCTTATCATGTTTTCCGTCCAAAGTCACTAAAGTTGGTCCAATGAAAATGATGCATAGGCACACTATTAAGTTGTAGCTTCCCGCACTTAGCTTGGTCACTCCCATCAAGTTTAGACGGTACTTGTGAGTAGTGTGTCTTTTTACTTTGATTCGTTCATTGTGTTAAGATATGAAATTTCATCCTAACAAGTTAACCTGATAGGAGGAGGTGTCCATGATCCTAATATAGTACGTTATTACTTCTTAAGTTACCGATGTGAGACTTCAACACATTGCAACTAATAAGTTCTCAATAACGCGCACACACATCTTTCTTTATTGTGGCATGCAATCAGTTTTTTTTGCACATTATAATAGTGATAATATGTTCAAACTTTGGGATCAAAAGTGTGGTTAGAGACTGTAAGCTTTGTGGCTAATGAAATCTTTATTTTTTAGAATGATTATTGTAATTTTTTTGGAACTGGTTATTTTTTCACTACGTAAAGTAATATATCAATGTTTTTCATATCTAATGCTCTTTAACTTTTCTTTAATAATCTGAGGTTACTAGTATGTCATAGTTTGGTTTGCATCACCTTGAAGTTATAAAGATTTTTATTTGATAAACGGAATTTACAAATATAAAGTATACTACACTGAATTATGATGAACATAATTTAGCATACCTTGTTCATAGTTTGGCATAAAATGAACATCAATTAAGAAATATTGTGTTTTTTATTTTAGAAATTATTTAATTATGAGGAAGTATTTAAAAACATAATTTTGGACTAAATATATTCATTTATTTTGCTAAATTTTGAAATAAACTGAAATTACCTTTTGCTTTAGAAAAATCCCAATTTCAAAACATTAGAAAAACTATTTAATCATTAGGAAAAGATAAATATGGAACTACTCTATTACGGAGATGTGTGGTATTTAGTAAATTAATTTTAAATTAAATAATAATTTGATTAATTATGAATAGTTTTTGAAGTGACCATGACAAATTTCTTTAAATTACATAAAGTATAAAATTAAACAAACTATTTAAATTAAATTTGAGTATTAAGTTTATAGTATAACCTATGAAAGTAAATACTTGTATATACTATCCTCATAAATAATGAGCATAATATATACCTAAAATAATGGCAGGTGTATAACTACTAGCTTTTTCATTTCCAAAAATATAACAACTTTTACTTTTTCCAAACATCTGACTTATTTTAAAGTTAAAAAAGCCCGTAGACTCTAGCTAAATCCCGTCGTCTCCATCTTTCTCTCCCAGCGAAGCATAACTCCCGTCTTCTCCGCATCAAAAAAATCATGTCTTCTCCATTTCCACTCCCAGTGAAGCATCAATATATCTATACCGGCTAAAATTTCATCATCTCTCTTCTCCGACCAATCCACATTCCATTGACGATTTACGAAGCTTCGGTGCACCCATCGAAAATGACCTCTGCGATGAACGAAGATGATTGACATGAGACTTGCAATGTAGAACAGTTAAGTAGACATCTTTCACATCTCGCAGAGAAGGTGGATGCGGCTATCAGCTTTTCATATCTTTGATAGTGGAGGCTACACTTTAAGATCTGTGGAAGTGGTGGTCTGATTTTCAAATCTGTGCTCCTAAGGGGATGGAGAGGGCGCTGGGTTGGCGGGGGCAGGAGGGTGGCCACTGGAGTGGGGATGGACTGGTGGGGGGCCTAATAGGAGGCGTGGTACATCATGGCGGGGTCGGTGGAAGGCAGTTGGGGAACTATGGAGGGGAGGAGTGGACGGGGCTGCGCCTGGGGATCTGGGAAGGGGTGTAGGGGAGGGGGACTATGACTGGGGCTTTGGTAGAGGGCGTAGGGAGTCAGGGGCTGTGGTATGCCATGGATGTGATGTTGACGGCGGCGGGGTGAGGGTCGTGGTGTCGCCGCCGCTGGAGTCAGCGTGTCACTGAGGTCGAGACGGTGTGTCACTTTGGTCGGAGTCACTATGCCGGCGAAGTCATTATGGCCGGAGTCACTTTGACCGGAGTCACTTTGTACTATAGGGTTTAATTGTGATGTACATTTTTAGAATTTTTAAAAGGAGATCACATCTGCAGGAGGAAAGCAACGTTCTTGGTTGGTGCGTGTGCGTTCACATGCTGATGAAGTCGGTCATCTGAAGATGGAGGTCGGAGGTGGAGACGCCCGTCCTTTGATAAAGGAAAAGTGGTAGCTTCCGTCTGAAGATGGACAACGTCGGACGCTTGTCTGCAGAGTGGGGACGGTGGAGGCGGTCCTATGGTGAAGGACTAGGCATTGGTGCTGGGGACGCTCGTCCCCTGATGACGACGGTGTTGGTGAAGCCATTCGTCATATAAAGGACCAAGCTTTGATGCTGGTCCGAAGTTGGACGGCGTTGGACGCACATCATTTGATGACGATGACGTTGATGGAGCCGTTCGTCTTATGAAGGACCGGGCTTTGATCCTGGCTTAAAGATGAAGGGCGGTGTTGGGGACACTCGTCCCTTTATGAAGGACAAGGCGTTGGCATTCATCTGAAGATGAAAGACGGTGTTGTGCGCTCGTCTCCTGATGACGACGGTGCCGATAAAGCCAGTCGTCTAAAAATGAAAGACGACGTTGGGCGCATGTCCTTTGAGGATGACAGTGCTGATGAGCCCGTCTGAAAATCAAGGACGACGCTGGGCGCTGGTTTCATGATGAGGGGTGGCGCTGATGAGGTCGTCTGAAGATGAAGGACGGCGTTGGTGACGCTCGTCTCCTGATGACGATTGCGCTGATGAAGCCGGTCATCTGAAAATGAGGGATAGCGATGGGCGCCTATCCTTTGAGGATGACGGTGCTGATAAGCCCGTCAGAGAATGAGGGACAGTGTCGGACTCTCGTTTGATAATGAGGACAGCGTTGGGCGCTCATCTGATCCGCACATATGGTCTTTCTTCGTCCATAATGCATAGTATTTGCCTGATATCTACTTAGCCAAATAAATGGCTTGATTTGTGTGGATTTTTTTATCGCTCGAGGTCGGTTAGTGCACGGTCCTCGGCTTCCCTCTTTTGAATTGTGGGGATTTCGCTCGAGGCCGGTGAGAGCACGGTCCTCGGTTGTCCCTCTTTTGATTGATGGGGATTTCGCTCGAGGCCAGCAAGTGCACGGTCCTCGGCTGTCCCCTCTTTTCTTCGTGGGGATTACGCTCGAGGAGTGGGATCCTTCTTTCAGGCTTCGGCCGAGGGGGTTGTTGTTCCCTTGGCCGGTAGGGAGTCCAGGAGGGTAGTCAGTCCTCTGGCGTTGGCTCGCCCCTTGATCTTGGGAGGGGGGTCCGGTTGTCTATTTTCAGCGCGGGCTCAGGCTTTTGGTCGGTTACCGACGACTACTGTTTCCCAACCCCAAGTGTGGGGATTTTGTCACCTCGGCCATTCTTTCAGGCCTGTCATAATGCGATTTAGCGCGAGGACGATGCGGTGAACTTCCCGTTTCAAGACGTGGGCCATTTTGCGGGCCCTCGCCCTGGGACACCATCGGCCATACCTGAGCGTTTCGCTCTAAGGGGCCGAAACGATGTTCTTTGTTGTGTGGCATCCTTTACGTAAATTTACAAGAAATAAGCAGAACACAATAGGTGCGTTGTTCATGGAAACGACTTTTATTGATAAGTGGCTCGAGGCCGAGGGTGATAATCAATCAATATCCCGTTAAGGGGTGAGGGCTTTTCCGGCTGCGCCTTCTTCAGATTATTGACAGAACTTCACCAAAATGTAGGGCCCCTCGTATCTTGAAGGGCTAAGCCATCCGTTGGCTTGCTGGTTCAGCCGTTCATCGGCTTGCTGGTAGGATTCTACCGTGTAGGCTCAGCCGTCCGTCGGCTTGCTGGCTGCCCTTCGGCGGAGGACATCGTCAGCGGATGTGGCGCTTCTTCGGCTGGGGCTCCTCAAAGTCCTCATCATCATCGAGCCTCCCAATTTCATGTTTCTTTGTCGAGGTATCCCCTTCCTAAGTGTCGACGGAGTTCCTTGGGGTACTCTTAACAAATTGGTGGAGTTCACCCCGTTGAATCAAGAGCTCAATGGCTTTCTTCAGCGCAACGCATTTGTCTGTATTGTGGGAGGTGTTCTTGTGGTAACGGCAATAGGTGCCGCCTTGGTGGACGAAGTATATTTCCTTGGCCGACCGGGGGTCTCCGAGGATGAGACCTTGCTCCTCCGCACAGTCGAGGATGGTACTCACTGAGTGCGTGAGTGGAGTCCTCGGTACGTTCGTCCCTGCCTCCATCGGCTAGTGCCATGGTTTCTTGTCGCGTCTTTGCCCGCTGGGACCAGAGTGTGCGTGACTTTCCTGGATGGGGCCGAAGGAGCGTTGCTGGGTTTCTTCGGCTGATGGTCTTCTTGTGGGAATGGAGCTCATCGGCGTCAGCGTACAAGCTCCCTCGTTGGAGTGCCTTGGTGTTTGACCTCGGTGGGTCAGTGATGAGGCTCCTCGCGTAGGGGCTGCTATGGCCAGCGCCAGCGCCCTGAAAAAGGACGAGGAGGGTGCGCTCATCGGCCCCTTCGACCTCGTCTGTCTCCTTCGTCCATCGGTCGATGAAAGACCGGAGTGATTCATTGTGTTGCTGTTTGACAGAGAGGAGATGGGAGAAATATTCCTTCACGCGCTTCCTCCCGGCGAAGTGGGTGAGGAAACGTTGGGCAAGGTCTTGCCATGAGTTCATGTTTCCTTCGGGTAGTGCGTTGAACCACTCGTACGCTGGTCCCTCAAGAGTGGAAAGGAACCAACGGCAGAGGTACTCATCAGACGCATTCACCATCATCATGTTGTTCTGATAGCGGCTGAAGTGCTCTTGGGGGTCGGTGCGGCCATCATAGGGCGTGATGGCATTCCTCCGGTACTTCTCGGGTATTTGGACCGAGAGCACCCTTTCGGTGAAGGGAGTTTTTTTCCTGATCTGGATGATGGGGTCACCGCGTCCTTCGGCCAGCTCCCTCTCCAAAGCGCTGACCTTGTGCAGAAGGGCCTCATAGGAAGGATCCCTGGACGTAGCGGCCGTATGTGTGTCGGTCATTTTCTTTGCTTCCATCTGAGCGAGTCTCCTTTCAAGCTGGGCGATGACCTCGTCCCGAGGGTCCTTGGCGGTCGTGGTGGCGCCTTGGGTTTGGTTGCGGGCCGCGTGAGCCGCATTGATCCGGTGACGTACGTCGTCCTCATGTAGCTTCCCCTTGCCTTTGTCAAGGCAGGGCCGATCCGCTATCCGAGATACAGAGCCCAAGCTCTCCCCCGGTGAGCCAGGCTCACATTCGGCCGTCCATCCTGGTAGCCTCTCCGATGCTGGCCAACGATGCGCGTCCCCTAGCCTATTGAAGCCCGAGGCTCTACGCACTGGGGTCGGTCCAACTCAGGGATGGGAAGCAGAGTTGGAGTGGGACAAAGGCGTGTCCTGGGGCTCGACCCCCTCGTCGTTGCCCATCTTCATGACCAACGACTAAGGTGGGGGTGTTGGTGTAGTGTTCTCCCACGTCCTTGACATCAGTGCGCTGAGGACGGTGGGGTTTTGAGCCAGGCTGGCTATGATGGCCGATAGAGCGGCATGGAGTTGAGGGTTAGCAGCGGAAGTAATCTGTTGCCCCGATGCGTGGTCACCTTTGTCCATGCGCTTCTTCTCAAGGCTGATACGGGCATCTTGAGTGTTGCCGTTAAGCTGGTTGCGGAGGTCCGCTGCGGGGTCGATGGCCTCCTGGAAGACCTTCTCGTTCACGACCTTATCGGTCGTAGCATCGCCAGAGCATTCACGATCCTCTTGAGTTTCAGGGATCGCCTTGCTGATGAGGTTACGGTTCGACTTTGTTCTTCCCATAGTCAGTTAGTTGTGCTTGGTAGCGACGAAGGATGCTAACTTGATTGCTCTATCTCTCAACGAGAGCACCAAATGATAGAGTATAACCTCTTAGAGAGAAGTGTTTTGTATTAATGATTTTCGAACCCTTACAACTACTCCCAAGGGGAGTATTTATAGGAAAAAGTAGACTGGGCTCCAAAGTCTTGGGCTTGGGAGGCCTATTACAGTATAAGGCCTCTACTGGGCCGATTACATGAGGAGTCTAGTTCTGAGAGCTCTTTGTGGCCGATGGACGTCTGGCCGATGGAGGCATGGTCGACGGAGACCCAGCCGACAGATGTCTGGCTGATGGAGACATAGTTGACGGGGACCCGGAGGACGGACGTCTGGCCGATGGAGGCATGGCCGATGGATACATGGCCGACAGACATCTGGTCGACGGGGACACCCTGGTTCTTCTGGCTTCTGGACCATATTCTGAGTTGATATCTTTCTGGCCGACGGAGGACCCACTGGGCGACAACTGTGCTTCCTCTTAAGGGGGTGTCCCCAAAACGGATTTTAAATGATTTTAAAGGATTGTATATTCTATGGATTTTAATGGAATTCTACAGGTTCCATGAGATTCATATGGAATTATATGGAATTCTATGATTCCCTCGTAAAGAATCTTGGAACTCTCTGTTTCTATCTATATTTATTTGGTATTTCAGACAGGCCCGGGCGCCTGTTGTAGTTTAAATGGATCTATAAAGAGGTACTAGTTGGTCAAGAATATAGAATTGGGTGGGTGTTTAATGCAGATTAGCTTGATAAAGAAAGAAAATGATTTCCCTTTCATTCATTCAAAGAAATAAATAAAAGAAGTAGTATGTTTCAGAGAATTAAGGGGGGTGTCCTCAATGTGGATTCTTAAGGATTTTAAAGGAATTTAAAATTCCATCAAAGTTTGAGTGTCCTCAATTTGGATTTGTATGGAGTCTACTAAAATTCAGCTATCCTCAAATTGTCCGTGGATTCTTTAACTTTTGGATTCTTAAGGATTTACATGGATTTCAAAACTAAAATGTGAAGGATTGAATACCACTGAAAATCTCTGCTCTCCCTTCGGATTTGAATGGATTTCCCGTCTAGATGCAAAACAAAGCTAGAAGAATTTCAGCCCCCGTTAATCTTCCTTCACTTCACTTCTCCCTCTCCAAACTCTTCCAGCCAAACAAAAGCTAACAAGAACTGCAGCAAAGCAGTTCACTTCACTTCATTTCAGCCCCCATTTATCTTCCTTCACTTCACTTCTCCCGTTAAATGATTTCTTAGGTATTGTGTTGCCTGAGCCCATACATAAATTAACAAGAACTGCAGCAAAGCGGAACTTGGATCCTAAATCAAATCACCCCAGTCCAATTAAGATAGAGACCAGAGAAAGAGAATCAATCTGTTCAATCAATCTTGTTGCGGAAGCCTTAAGGAGGCACACAGAAATCGTAGAAGCAGACTAGTGGTTGGGAATTAGGGGCAGGGGTTTGCAAAATATTTTAAATCTGTTAAAATCCATTGAAATCCATCTGATTTCATAAAACAGAATTCCATAGAATTCCATACGAATCTCATGGAATCTGTAGAATTCTATTAAAATCCATAAAATCTACAATCCTTTAAAATCATTTAAATTCTGTGTTGGGGACACCCCCCTAACTTTAAAGCTAGAATGTGAGGGAAGGTGAAGTAGAGAAACCGTGTGGAAATGCAGCGCGAGGGAAACAAATGGGTGAGAAGAGTTGAGAAGAGTCGTACGGACGGGCGGGTGGATTTCAAATCTGAGGGGTGAGGCAAAGAGAATTGGTGGAATTGGATTAGTGTTATCAGAAATTAGCCTAAATAGGACTAAAACTAGCCTAAAAATCTAAAATAAGATTACTTATGTTTTTAATTCAAAATAGGATCACATTAGTCCTATTTGGAAACATGCTTACTTTAGCTTTCCCTTTTTACCCCTTTTATGTTTTAAGCCTAGTTTAACTCATAATATCAGTACCGACATAATACCTGCCACTTTCGTTAGTTATCCGTTGCTCGCGCCACCCCCTTTCTTCTTCGTTTAACTTCCTCTTTTGCGATCGAAGCTCTGCAACCGAATAAACTCAACTTGCGATTATACTGGCTATTCTTTTGCGATCATACTGGATATTCTTTTGTGATCGGAGCTCTGCCATCGCCTTTCTTCTTCATTTAACTTCCTCTTTTGCGATCAGAGCTCTGCAACCAAATAAACTCAACCGAATAAGCTCTTCGTTTGACAGTCCTATTTGTTCTATCAGTTCTTCTACTCAACTTGCGATTATACTGGCTATTCTTCCTTGCGACGAGTTCTGGAACTCAACAAATTCAAGGTCAATCCGTTCGATCATCTCTTCAACTCAACTTAGCAATCCGTTCGATTATACTTGCTGGTATGTGAAATTCAATTTTCGTTTGTATTTTTTTATGACCAGGTTGATGATCACAATCATTGTGTTTAATTTGGTGATTACACTGTTATTTGAGAATTCACTTTTGTTTGAATCGTTTGCTACTTACTTCGTTTTATTAACATTATCATCCTTTCTACTCTTAATCAAATTCTAATGTCTTGTTTCATGTGAGATTCATTGCTTGATCACTGTCAGGGATGTTATTGCTAAAAACTTGGCGTTTTTCATAAGGTTATATGCCTTTTTTGTTATACTGTTTTTTTGACCAAGTTTACAATCTGAATCATTGTGAATTTGGTTAATTCTGTTTCTTTATTATTGCCATAAACTTGGCATTTTGCTATAGGTTTATGACGTTTTTTGCTATACGTTAATTCTGTTTCTTTGTTATTGCCATAAACTTGCCATTGTGAACTTGGTTAATTCTGTTTCTTTGTTATACTGTTTTTTTGACCAAGTTCACAATCTGAATCATTGTGAATTATTGGCGTTTTTCATAAGGTTATATGCCTTTGTTGTTATACTGTTTTATTTAATTCTGTTTCTTTGTTATTGCCATAAATTTGGCATTTTGCTATATGTTTATGACGTTTTTTAGTTCTGTTTCTTATTCTTTTTCTCCTTAGTTGTCAATATGGATCATGTTCTTCTGCTTATGGTGAAAGTTGATGGTACTTGGGACAATGACTACAACTTCAATTGCAGATCCACCTTTGCTATGCAAGTTCTTTTCTGTGCTAACTACACAGCATTCATGGAACAATTATCTTCCATATTTTCTCCTTACAAATCAAATAACCACTTTAATCTTTCTTACATTGTTGATGGTTGTCCTCCACCTGTTTCTATCCATGATGACGAAACGTTTCGTTTTTACCTTTATCTTAAGTCTCTTCAAACTGATTTTCAAAAATCTCCCTTGTGTGTGGAATTCTTGGTTGATCAACCTGTTGCACAACCTGTTTTATCTTGTCCCACAAATTCTGTTGCACAAACTGTTCTACCAGAAATTCCATGTTTCTTAAATCAATCTTCTGGTCATATTCGTTCTTCTTTCAACAGTATTGAAGAACATTACGTCCAAGTTAATAATGAGGTCAATGTTACAGACACTTCCCAAACTCATATGACCAATACAGATGTGCTCTCTCGTAGTCCTACCCCAGAAGTTAGCTCTACTCCGTCACCTTCTTCAATGTGTAATGACAATTTTTCTGTTCATCATAATCTCGATGTCATCACTCACTATCACCCCACTCAGATTGTATTGCATGCTATTTACAATTCTAAAGCAGATCTTCTTCACCATTTGAAGCTGTATGCAATAGATAATGTGTTCCAATTCAGTACACTAACATCAAAGAAGACATGTTTACACGTTATCTGCTTGGATAAAAATTGTAAATGGGCTGTGAGGGCTGTAAGACTACGTGGTGTCCAAATGTTTCAGATACGAAGGTATTTCTCCATTACTGTATATTTAGTGAACCATTCTGTCTGTCTTTTATTCCATTATTTTGGCATATTTTCCATATTCTTTTCATATTCACATTTTTAGTACTTTTTTTTCTGCAGATTTACATCATCACATACGTGCTCTTTTGATTTTCGTCAAGGCAAACATCGCCAAGCGACCTACCGCACTGTTGGAGAGCTTGTATCGCATAAATTTTTGGATGCGTCAAAAAAGCCTTATAGGCCAAATGAAATAAGGGAAGACATGCTTCTGAATCATGGTATTTCCATTTCTTACGCGCAGGCTTGGAAAGCTCAGAAGATAGCTATGCAGAAACAGTTTGGAACAGATTCTGACTCATACCAATTGCTACCGTCTTTGGCGTATGCTCTTGAAAAAGCTAATCCAAATTCTCTAATTTCTCTTATAACTTCAGAAGATAATACCTTCCGTTATTTTTTCATATCCCTCTTACCTTGGATGGAGGCGTGGAAATATTGCAGACCAGTTCTCATTGCAGACAGGTCATTTTTGAAGGCGTATTACAAGGGTACCCTTCTCACAGCCTGTGCTCAAGATGCAAATGGCCAAATTGTCCCACTAGCATTTGGCATATGTGATTCAGAATCTAAAGAGTCTTGGATATGGTTTTTTTCTAAAGTTCGTGAAGCATTGATCTTCCACGAGGACATGTACATTGTATCAGATAGACATAAGGGCTTGCTTAGTGCAGTTAAAAAGATTTTCCACATGCTGGTCATGGATATTGTGTTGAGCATTTGCGTCGTAACATGATTTCTAAATTCAAGGGCTCCGCGGTTGATTTAGGTTGGAAGTTCAAAGCTGCTTATATGGCTTCAACTGTGAAGGAGTATGAAGAGTACATGGCATTGTTGGATTCCGAAGATACCCGTATACGACCATGGCTAGAAAAAATTGGCAGTCATAAATGGGCAAAGTGCATGTGTGGTCCTCGTACGTATGATATAATGACATCAAATTGTGCAGAGTCAATGAACAATGTAGATGTTTCAGCAAGGGAGTATTCTGTCGCTAAACTCATTGACTTTTTGAGAGTAAGAATGCAACAATGGTTCACTGAGAGAAAGGAAAAGGCTGAGAAGACAACCTCTTTTTTGACAAAAAAAACGTGAAAAGCTACTGGTTTCACTTCAAAGTCAAGCTAGGAAACTCAGGGTTAGTTGTTTTTTCTTCTGCAATATTTCTGTCCATTTATATTAATGCCTAATCTTTGGAAGTTTCCTACAACATATGGTACATTCTGCCACCTTCTGATTTTTCATACAGTTTCTTATATGTTTTTGCATTGTCCTTTTCCATTGTCAAGTTACATATTATTGTTCACTTTTTCATTATTCTAGGTAAAGCCGTGCTCATATTTGGAATTTGAAGTGGTTGATAGACATTCCCGTTCTTTTGTTGTTGATCTCAATGCCAAGGCATGTACATGTGGGGAGTTTCAATTGTCTCATTTTGTTTGCATTCATGCTGTTGCTGTTATTGGTGTTCGATCTCATCTGTCGTGCTATGATTTTATTTCTCCATATTACACACGCCACTATTGGTATTCTACTTGGAGTGCTGTTATGCATCCAATTACAGACCCATCATCTTGGGTGGTTCCTTACAATGTTTTGAGCATTCGCTGCAAGCCTCCCCTTTGTGAGAAAAGGCCAGCTGGTCGTCCGAGAAAGTCAAGGATACCATCTATTGGTGAGCATCGTGGGACAAAACGGCAAAAATGTTCTCGGTGCCATGTTGTTGGTCACAATAAGAAGACTTGTCGCAATGTGATACCATTACCTACTTCACTATGATTCCATTGAATTCAATACTTGTTATTTTTGTATTGGATCATTTTCTTAGGGCATATTATACTACGGTGCCTTTCTTTTAATACATGTAAACTACTTAACATTTGTGTTACTTTTTGTTTTTTTAATGTCAAATGTTTGCCATTGATTTTAATTTGTAGGTAATATGTTTTTTTGTGGCACAATTTTTACAATTGCTATGTAC
This sequence comes from Cuscuta europaea, assembly GCA_945859875.1. Lineage (NCBI taxonomy): Eukaryota > Viridiplantae > Streptophyta > Magnoliopsida > Solanales > Convolvulaceae > Cuscuta > Cuscuta europaea. The sequence continues at coordinate 3,205,295 of CAMAPE010000053.1, forward strand.
TTCTTTGGCTCTATTCATTTTTCCTCTAAAATGCCAATATTTCTCAATTTTGGAACGTTGTACAATGTATTCTGCTACATATATTTGCAGTCCAGGCATTCATTTCAAAGTAAATGGATGTGTGATTCTAATTCAGTTGTCTACCTGTTATCCTTTTTCATTCTGAGTGTAATACTTCTCTCATTAATAGAAAAACCAAAATGTATATGCAAATGTCTATATAATAAATCTAATCTATTTATCTCACAAAACTGCCAATATTTAGTTATTCTCAAACAAAATATGCGACCTTTTGCCACTATTGACTTATGATTATAATCGAGTGTTCTGCCTGTTAACCTTTTTCAGATTTTAATGTAATACTTGTGTCATTAATAACACACCCAATGTATATCCAACTCACAATATAAAACATTTATCTTACAAAACGGCCAACATTTTGGCATTTTCAACCAAATTATAGAACATTTTGCCACTATGGACATGATTAGTATCCAGCCGTGTACGTGTTACCCTTTCCAGATGTTATTTTAATACTTGTCTCGTTACTAAAAAAAACCAATTTATATCCATGTGACTACATAATGAACCAAATATAATGTCATATATAATGTTCTCCCAACTATGCCAATATTTAGGCATTTAAAAACATAGTATACTACATTCTGCCACTTATATTTCAGCATATTGTACTTCACAATATCATCAGTTTACTTCAACAGTTTGCAAAAACATTCAACACCATTACATAAAATTCAAATACTAAAAACATAACATCCGTAAAGCATCATCAGACTAGATTTGTAATTTTTCTTCCTTTTTCTGCCATGTTTCTCGAAGCTGCCTCCTTCATTTTACATTCCTTTGTTCTCTTTGCGTTATACAAAACCAACTCTGTTGCCATTTTCTCCCGATACATGCACATGTCCATCGAGCTTACCTCCTTTATGTCCATGCCCATCATAAGAAACTCAGCGAACTTCAAAACGTACATGCCACAGTTCCCCCTGTGATGATGGCACACCGTTAAAAAAACCAGAAATAAGTTTTGAATGAAATATTATAAATTATGATATACTCCAGCTCTAAAACTCATATTTTACCCGTCATCTTGTTGTGGGCAGTCCTCCACAGTTTGCAACTCAATCTTTTTGTCATTCATTGGTTCCAGCCCAATTTCTTCATACACTCCATGGATGTCCATTATTTTTGGAAGAAAGCACTCAATGCTCGGCACATAAGGTCTGATTTCTCTTAAGGAATCTGCCCTTCTGCTGTTGGAGTTGTAAATCCTTATTTTTCTTTCTTTTACTTCCAGAACTAGCAGTATCCAGTGGTTTCCGGTATTCAGAGGTATGTACACGAAATCTGACTGTGCCCAACTTCGGTCAAAAGGATATGCAATCCCTAATATATCGTCTACAATTACCGGATTGTCTGCTGCACTTTGGATTGAAGACTCACTCTTCTTAATTTCTTCATTTTCACGCCTCAGCACTTGCATAAAAAATGGGCCACATGTGGTGTATTTGGGGCCCTTGATGTTGTAGTGCACTTGTTTCATATTCAAGTAAAACATTGCCACGTCAATATGCTGCAAACAAATTTAAAACCAAAATCAAATGTTATAAATCTAATACAATACCTATTTTAACGCTATATTTTACATTGGGATCTACAACATACTGTTTTAGTAGTAAAAGTAAATCATTACCGTATCATCTAGCCATTCTGGATTCACAAACAACTTATACAGCCATGTTTTGGACTCTATTTTGTGCATATCCAGAAGAAACGGGACATTGTGCATGTTTTCCTCTTCAATCCTGTACTTTCTATCACATCCCTTTTTCTTCAATTTCTTCAAGAGACCAACTTTTAGATATTCTTCCACCTTTTTTATTTCTTCTTCTGGTGGTCTCTCAGTCGGGTCTTCCGCAAAAGGTCCATAGTCTCTTGGAGGAAAATAACTTCCCTCTACATCTCTCTTAGCTATTTGCTTCCTTCTTCTCTTAGCCTGAACTTTAGTTTCTCCAGGTGTATATCGGTCTGGGGTCCTTACATTGCGCTTTTTTCTTTGCATTTGTGCGCATATGGTCTTCACCTGTAATTTAGTAATATGTTATACTTTACTTTTTCCAAATATTTGGAATTTTGTTTCAAATATTTGGAACTTTTTCCAAAATATACTTACATCCTTTTCCACTTCTTTATGCTTTGTTCTGCTTTCCCTCATCTCACTCTCTTCAACTCCTTTTTCCATATGCTGCTAGTAAAACCAACACAAGAAAAAAATAAAAAATAAACATAACTACTCATATAACATAAAGTTCTTCATTTATTTAATTTTCTTTTTGTTTAAGGTTTGTAAAACAAAAATCTTACCGCTTTCGCATTGATGTCAGCAGTTGTGCTCGCTTTAGCTAGCATTTGTTTTTCTATTTCATCCACACTTGTGATCATTTCATTCACAAATTGAGTGTTCACATCTCCCCAAGCATCATTATCAGTCTTCTAATTATTTTTGCCTTTCCGACTTGCTTCTTCTACTCTTGCACCCTCACCTTCTTCATCCACTCTTCCATCGTCGTCTACTGCATCTTTAACATTCTTGTCATGACTTCTTCCTTTCTCACTTACATCTTCTTCTTCCATTGTTCCACCGTCATCTGCTTCCTTAAATTTTTCCTGTGTTTCTGGCCCAAAAATATTAAAGTTTGGAAAACTGCAACCCACCTGATCATTATCTTCTGGAGCTCCACCAGTATCTTTAGCATTATCTTCAACATTTTCTTCTGGAGCTGCAACAACATCTTTATGATTATCTTCTGGAGCTGTACCATCATCTTCAGCATTATCTTCTTCAAATGTAGCATCATCTTTGGTATTATCTTCTGTAGTTGCACCATCGTCTTCAATATTATGTTTTGTCTCATCTCCACCCTCTGATTTTTCATTTGCACCATCGCTGCTTTCATCTACACTCTCCTCACTTACTGTCTCCTTCGCCTTCTCTTGGTTGTCTAACTTGTCCAATATTTGCTTAAGAAATCTCTCATTCCTCTTCTGTGCTTTCTTTATTACTTTCATTTCTGCCATTAACTTGGCATTTTCTTTGCTTAGCTTCCTGACTTGTCTCAAAACAACAGTCACTTTCCTCTCATATCCAAAACCCACTACCCCTTCATCATCATCCTCTACCTCAACATCATCTGCATTTTTTCCTTTTTTCCCAGTTCTCTTTGAAATCCTTGCTTTTTGATCCTTCCCTTTCTTCTTCTTTTTTTGAAATACCTCCACACCTTCAATTCTTTTTCCAACTATAAGACCACTATTGGCCCTTAAATTTGGAAATTTTTTAATTTCCAATCTTGTAGCCTGCATCCTTTCCCATTCAAACTGCATGTAAAAGATCCAAATATACAGTTTAAATGTATTAATTGTCACTTCACATGTTATTTAAATAATAAGTAACGAAGCGAATTTACCTGTTTGTTCTTGAAGATTATCTTGCAGAAAACTTCCATATGTGGCTTTTTTTTGAACTCCCACTTCACTGCTCTTGGAATTCCTGTTTCTCTTCCTTCAATGACCTTGCATATATTTGCCTTTGTCAACCCTGTAAACGTTTCAAAAGCCCATACTTGTAATGCTATTAGACAACCTGGTAGAGTCACACGTTCCCCCTTGCACTTCTTAAGGCTCTTGCAATTTGTTCTCATGTTGGTCACCAAATCTGCCCAGACATCATCAGCCCATGGATATGTGTTGAATGCCTCTAAATCTTCGACCAGATTCACATAACAGTTTGGTAAATCCCTAGCCACTTGGTTTCCAAATAATCCATGTGATAGCACATGGAGTAGAGCAAGCTTCACACCATCATTTTCTTCACTTCCTTCATCTTCACTATTATATTTCATCAATGCATTTTGTACCTCACTTCTTTTCACACCTGTTTTTCCAAAATATTTTCTCCAAAAAGGTCCTTTCATCTCCTCTTCTAAAGTTGGTTTCACACCTCCCATTTTCAATCCCAATGCAATGCATAAATCTATTTTTGTAAAACTAATTAGACTGTTTTGGATGTGGAAGCGAATGACTTCTGTCTCTTTTATGTGGTTAACCTTTTTGACATAGTTGCATAGAAAACCAAGCTGAAGTTGACCACTGACAGTTCGCATTTCTTCCACATCCAACACCCATCCGAACACTGTCTTTCTGAACTCCTCTATCTCATTTGGTTTCAGTTGCTTCAATATTCTCTTCACGACTTCACTCAGACTACAGTAACAGTTAATTCGCATGCTCTCAACATTGTCCAATTCATTTTCGTTGAAAGATCTCTGAATCACCTATTTTACAAACAATTATTATTTGTTCGAAAATGTAATACAACTTTTAGTTGTTTATGCCATAAATCAAACAACAACTTCGAATAATGCCACAAATCAAACAACAACTACATTCAAACAATAACAACTACGAATTATGCCATTGTTTTGGCATTTCCTTATTTACTTTACCCCAGCATACAGAATTAAATTTAGAGTTAAATTTATTTGAAAATATAATTACACTTTCACTTGTTTATGACATAAATCACACAGAAACTGCCAACTTAACCACATTTATTTGAAACTACTTCCATACTGTTCTGATAAATAGTCACACCAGCAAATTAAATCCTCACTGTTCTACGTTTTTACCAATTCATCCACTATTTTGACATTTTCGCAATTGCTATTTATGTGATTACAAACGATTACTCTTTCTTCCAAAATGTAATACAACTTTTATTTGTTTATGCCATAAATCAAACAACAACTACGAATAATGCCACAAATCAAACAAAGACATTCGAACAACAACAACTTCGAATAATGCCATTGTTTTCTGTAAAATACTCACACTATTGATTTTACTTCCATTTTGATTTTCGATTACATTCAGTAACATGCATGTCCAAAAAAACTTACCATGTTTCGATTCAGCCGATTGCTTGATCTTCTCGTGCTCTGTTTTTGAAAATCATCTTCTTCCATCTTAACTCCACTTCTCCTTCGTTCTTCGTCGATTTTGCGCCAGAAAAATGGAAAGTAGAAACACTTCCAATACGGCGAGACGGGAGTAGTTTAGGAAGATATGCGCCGGAAAATAAGATCGTATAATAAATGCCGTAACCGCTATATTTTCGTCTCTCAACTCCCTTTTCTTTAATTGGCGCTTCAAATAAATCAGGCGTGCGGAAGTTTTAATTTGGAGGTTAAAATTGGAAACTTACCTTCTTTTGAGTCCCACAGATGCCAATTTCGTTTTTAGGTCCTATTTTTGCAAATGGCAAGGCTTTTAGTCCTATATTATAAATTAACTCTAGTGTTATTTTTCATACCAATTCCATTAAAATCAGCTGAAATCCAAGAGAAACAAATCCATGGAGTAATTGAGGACACCTAGATTTTAAAGGAGTTTTGAAAATCCAAGTTAAGGACACCCGGATTCTGATGGAATTCTAAATTCCTTTAAAATCCGTAAGAATCCATATTGGGGACAACCCCTAGTCTTTTGAGTATGTGGATCATGGGGTCTGTACCCATATACTCAATCAATTAAGTATTAAAAATAATGCATTTATAACATCACAATTATCAATACTATATTATGCCGATTAAAATTGTTTCTCAAAATATAATCGAAACAATTTATTTAATTATTGTCTAAATAATCGTTTCGTTTTGCTATAGAAACCTTAGACTGACTGCAATCCTTGGGTTGAAAAAGGCTATTTTGAGCTTTTCACCCTTAAAATCTCTACAACCCACGTAGAAGGAAGGGCTAAAGTGGGTATATGGCACCAACATGAGTGGGAATTAGCAGCCAGATTCACCCCACCCTATTGACTCTTCGTTCGGCAAATGGAGAAGAAATTAGCTGAGCATGAAAGGATAAATGGGTCCCATTCAAAATATAAATCACAATTTTATTTAAAGTGATATAAATTTTTTATTTATACTCCAATTTTTATAAAAGATATATCAAATTTCTTAACCTTTTATTATCTTTCATATGACACCAATATTGATATATGAAGTTATAAGGGAAAATATGAAATTTAAACTGATTAAGGTTTTCAAATCCATAATTTTTCTTGGTCCAAAATGTGGAATCTCCCACTCCAGGAGCCCCCACCCTGACCCGACAGGAAGGTGGAGAGGTTAATCACGATGACTCAGTCAGCAAAACGTCAGTAGGCCTTATACACGTGCGCAACAGAGACCCACCCTTATTTCAGGTTCTGTAAATAGATTCAGGTGCTAAAATTAAGATGTCTTACATCTTTCAATTATTTTTATTTAAAAATAGCTCTGAATTAACAAAATTAAATTTAAACTCTGAATTTATTTATTTTTACATCGAAATGTTTTACTTTTTATATCATAATTGTTTGCTAAAAAACTCGCGGAAAAAAGTTAATGTATAATAATAAATGTAAGATTTTAATTAAAAAACTTTGCAGAGTGAATATATTGACAGTGCTGGATTGCAGTAAAAACTGAATTGATTGATTGAATATGTATAAATCGGTGAAAATTTTGATATATAGACCGATTAGGGTTGGGGTCAACCTTATGTGGGAGGTAATATCATACAGTACTCCGTACCAAGTATTTGTAGTATGATACTGCCAAAAGACATGGAATAAAAACATAATCCTCTCAATTATTCCGTTTTTTGTCATCGGACTAACTCTTCCTCCGCTCTTCAGTTCCGCTTATTGACACTATCATCCTCATCTTCAGTCTTCTCTCATCGTCACCGTGGCTCACTGTAGGGTGTAGCAGCAGGCCCATTGCCGCCCACAGCGCAGTCCTCCACCGCACGCTCCTCCCGACGATTGGTAAGTCCTCAAAGCATTTGCTATGTTAATTGTTTGACTTCCATCAAAATGATTTGTATTCGGTAAATTCAATATTTTAAACTTTTTAGTTCTAAGACTTAATTGAAGTCCGATACCTAATCAAGGTACTCTTACATTCGAGTTGTGTGCTTTTTGCCAACCTTTACCTAAACCCCAGACTAATTAAGCACTTATAAAATGCGGGTCAAAATCCTAAATGGTAGGGAGTAGTAGTAATAATAATAATAATAATAATAATAATAATAATAATAATAATAATAATAATAATAATAATAATAATAATAATAATAATAATAATAATAATAATAATACGATGAAAAGAGAACTCGTAAACCGTCCATTACATTAACCTTTTTTTGTCCATTACATTAACCTTTTTTTGTCCATTACATTAACCTATTTTGGGCTCTAGGAATTACTGTGAGAAACAAAAAGCAGCAGCCATGGATTGCCCTCTTAGAACTCATCATGCTGTAGCGATTGGAAACTCTTTGATTAAGCATCCATCTAAAGTCAGAGTTTTCACCGTCAAGTGTTCATCTCCGTTAGCTTCTCCTTCTGCAGGTAAACTAATCTCTGAAATCAATCTCTCTTGCTTTGACCACATGTAAGTTAGTTAACTTCATTACACCAGAATACTTTGTACACTTTCATGCTGAATTTGGTTTCAAACAATGCACCTTTACCTCGAAACAATATATCCTCATTCCTGCTCGGTGACGGACCCAAAACTGTTGTTAGGGGGAAGGGATGGACATGCATCTGGACGGGTCTGATTCGGGTCAAGACTGTTTCCGGTTTAGTTAATTCATGTGTCATTACTTTTAAATCAAAATATATTATGGTATTTTGTTCATTCAGTATGATATGTAGTAGAAATAATTGGATTATATGAGTGTAGGATCATTTACTTGAACTCGTTTTTATATCACTCGAAAGCTAATTTAAATGGCTATAACTTTCGTAAACACAATTTTTTTATTCTGAACAAATACTTCATTGTTCGTCAAAACATGTAATCTAAATCAGTGCGACATTGGTAGAAAATTAGAAATTCATTGTATCTCAATGTAGGATTATCCATTTGAACTCATTGTTATATCATGTAATGCTAACTCAAAGGCCTACAAGTTTCATCAAGACAATAAATTTCCACTCTTCACAGATGCATCCTTTGTTCCACCAAAATATGTAATGTAAATATGTTCGATCAATGTGTCATGTGGTACAAATTCGATCATATCTCGTTGTAGTACTATCCATTTGAGCTCATTTATATATCTCTAGGAAGCTAACTTAAATCGACACAACTTTTATGGAGAAAACATATTTCAAATTCTAAAGGATGCATTATTATATGGTAGAAATTTGACCACATCTCCTTGTATGATTATCCACTTGAGCTTATTTTTATATCACTCAAAAGTTAAATTATAAGATGTAACTTTTGTAAAGAACACATTTTTCGAATCGTTACGGATGCATCATTTTTTGGTTAAAGTATGTCATGTATATTTGTTTATCAATGTGACACGTGGTAGATGTTTGATCATATCATAGTGTTAGATTACACATTTGAACTCATTTTTATACCAATGAAATGACAACCTTAAGAGACAACATTCATAAAGAAAACTTATTTGAAACCCTAACTAGTACATATTTTTTCAATCTAAGTTTGTTTTTAAATCTATTCAACCAATGCGCCATGTGATAGAAAGTTGATCATATCTCGGTATAAGATTATAGAACATTTTATTTCTATACTATGAGAATGAAATGCTTCATCTCAAGCCATCAGACTTTTTGTTGTGTTTTATTTAGAGATCCATCCAGAATGATGTGGTTATAAATTACTTATTTTTCAAAAAAAAAAAACTCAAAATCTAAATGATGTTGTTTTGAGTTTGTATTTTAAATGATAATGTTTTCTTCTTTTTCAACGTAACAATGTTTCTTCTCAAAATCTTCTATGACATTTAAGTTTAAGCACTCATTTAAGAACCAATAGTTTTCAACCGGATCAGAAGCAGGGGCATAAATTCATATGTTCATTTCTAATACTATTTCCTGAATTCCTGGGACCGGAAGCAGGGCGCTTGCTCCCATGCCCCCTAGGTCCTCCATTGTTCCTGGTTTCTATTCATCCACTGAATTGCATTCATTGACTCTTCAAACCTTTTAATTTTTGTTTCTTTATAATTCATACATCAAAGCATGACTTTCCTGGATATGCTCTCAGGAGTGGTAGACAGGCCGTGGAAGGTGGCAGATGCCAGACTTGTCCTTGAAGATGGTTCAATCTGGAGGGCAAAATCATTTGGTGCTTCTGGAACCCAAGTCGGGGAAGTGGTTTTCAATACATCATTAACCGGGTGAGGTGACTATGAATAATAACAGAATTTGTAAAATATTAAAACATTTATCTTTTACTTTTTAGTTCTTGGTATGAATTCATTAATCAGTGCATTCAAATATTCAATATTTATCATCAAAAGCTGCCATTTTCCCTAACTTTTTAGCCTTTTCCTGAACTCTATTGCCTGTGCGTTATCACATATTGTTTCATAGTTTTATGCAACTCCTATATATACATGTGTATTGTCAGGTATCAGGAAATAATTACAGACCCTAGCTATGCCGGCCAATTTGTCTTGATGACCAATCCTCATATTGGCAATACTGGTGTCAATTTCGGTCTGTATTGTCTTCTCACTTACCAAGTGTTAATTTGTACATGTACTTCAAGAATTGCACCTCTCTAAATCAGAATCTTATCCCGAAGAGCAGATGATGAAGAATCTCGGCAGTGCTTTCTAGCTGGTTTAGTCATTAGAAGTTTGAGTATAAGGTGCCCAATGTATTACCTTTCAAGAAATTAACATTTATCTCTCTCTCTCTGTGGATTCCATTGTTGTGGTGGTATATTAACCGATAGTTCTATATCTTATCAGCACCTCTAATTGGAGATGCACAGAGACACTTGGTGACTACTTGTGTGCTAGAAATGTAATGGGAATCTGTAAGTCAACCTTAGTATGACCACATTCGCATTGCTAGAAAAATAAGAACCTTGCATTTACAATATGAATTTGTGTGTGTGTGTGTGTATATATATATATATGTATGTATGTATGTATGTATGTATGTATGTAAAATACCCTTTTATCAGATGATGTTGACACTCGCGCAATTACTCGGAGGCTTAGAGAAGATGGAAGCCTTATTGGTGTGCTGACCACGGAAGACCATAAAACTGATGAGGAACTTCTAGAAATGTCCCGCACGTGGGACATTGTTGGTAGGTGTTTATTGTTGATTTGTGGATGATTGGAAAGAAGTATTGAAATATTATGGATTGTAATCAAGTTTATGTGTGAAACTTGCATTTTAACACATTTTATTACCTTGTGTTGGCGTTGCATGATTGATTTATCAAACCTACCTTTGTGTGTGAATAACAATTGCTTGTTTCTTGGGATTAATGCAGGAGTGGATTTAATTACTGGGGTCTCCTGTGGTGCTCCCTATGAATGGGTTGATAAAACCCACTCGTCATGGGATTTTAACTTTAGTGGAAGAAACCAAGAAACTTTCAATGTAAGTACAGTACATCATAATAATTATTGCTACCGTTTCACAGATATTCACTTGTTAGTACTAACCAGATAATACTCTATTTAGCACCCCTCAAATATTTAGGTCATTCCCAGTTTGGCTTCACAGGTTTCACATTTTCTACTTTTGGTGCACAAATATGGATTTCTTACCAATTTTTTGTTCACCACTTATCCAGCCAATACCCACAGTTCTTCTCTTTGATTTTTGCCTTAAAGTGATTGGAAAGGAAAAAAGTTGGTATGGAACCATAGTTGTGCAACAAGAAGTGGAAAAATGGAAGTTATATACCAAAATTGGAGTTGACCTTTATATTCATGGGACTAAGTTGAATAATTTCTATTAAACATCTTCTTCTCAGCTCTATTTGTTCACTCGTTCTATTAAATGAAGGTGGTTGCATATGATTTTGGGATCAAGCAAAATATACTAAGGAGATTGGCTTCCTATGGTTGTAAAATTACCATTGTTCCTTCAACATGGCCTGCATCTGAAACACTGAAGATGAAACCTGATGGGGTCCTTTTCAGCAACGGCCCGGGAGACCCCTCTGCAGTTCCTTATGCTGTTGAGACTGTGAAGGATATAATTGGAAAGGTTCCTGTCTTTGGCATTTGTATGGGCCATCAGTTGCTTGGTCAAGCTTTAGGTGGAAAAACCTTTAAAATGAAATTTGGTCACCATGGCGGAAATCATCCTGTCCGTAACCTTCGCAATGGAGCTGTTGAGATTAGTGCCCAGGTATAGTAATGGGAGCCTGTTTGGGGTTATTACTTGATCATAAAGTGTTCTCTTATTTAAGCACTTCTTTTAAAAGCACTATTTTTTTCTTAAATAAGCACTGCTAGTACTTTTACTGTTCAATTTTTTTTGTTATTTTTCCCTGCTTAACGCTTTTTCTATGTAAAAGTATTTTCTCCCACTAAAAAACACTTATTCCTTGAAAATAAGTCATTTTAAAGGCAGTTTAAGACTTTAAGTCTTTTTTCTTTAGTTTTCAAGTTACTTGCTTAAATCTTTAAATACTACTGTAATGTTTTTGTCCACATGTCCCATATTCTGATTTACTAAAGAATGATAAATTGATAATATATTAATACGTAAAAATAATAACATGCTCAGTTAAGATTCCTACTATCAAGAATTTTCAGTTATTCTCTATAAATTGCACTAAAATATTTTTCCTTGTATACTTGCTTTTGACCAAATGCAGAATCACAATTATGCAGTTGATATTGAGTCCCTCCCTGAAGGCGTGGAAGTAACTCATGTGAATTTGAACGATGGAAGCTGTGCGGGTCTGGCCTTTCCCCTACAAAAGTTGATGGCACTTCAATACCATCCTGAGGCATCACCTGGACCCCATGATTCTGATAATGGTACTGCATTCTTCCCTTCCTTAGCAGCAGTCCTTATACAGTGTCATTATTTGTGTAGCCATTATCAGTAATACTTATGCAAGACTTATCACTGTATTATGCATGATTAGTTGCTAATACCTTCAGAAGCAGTGTAAGATGTAAGGGCTAAAATGCTAAATAAAAAATTAAATCAGGAGGTAGTGTCTAAGCAGTAAATCATCATAGGCGGCCAAGTGTATTCGAGTCAATCCAATAGGCTATTCCTGGAAAGAGGAAAATGGTAGGGAATAACTTACCTACTTACTTATAGTAGATGGAGGTGGAACTTCGAGTGTTGCTATGAATGCTGAAACTAATACTGCTAATAGATTATGCTCTCCTCTATTAATGATGAATGATCCTTGAGAGTTGTGACTTGAAAATTGCGCTAGAATGCAACTGAATTTAGGTTTTAGTTTTAAAATTTAAGACTTGAGTTATGGCTTCTGAATTGGTGCCCTGTAATTGTGAATCATGATTTTGTTCTTGTGAGTGATTTTTTCCATCATTTGCAATGGAGCCAAAGATTCATTTTTTTTTTGCTTGAGATTATGATGGAATAAAGGAAAATGGCTCACTAAACTGTCTGCGCTTCTTTGGAATGGAGCAGCAGTCAGTCCATGCAATTCTGGACACGATTTTCACTATGGGTCATCCGGAAACAGTCTCTCTGTGCTTTAGTACAGGGGTAAGACTGCTTACATCTGACCCCCCTTTGCGGCACTGGGCTAAATGAAAATGAAAATGAAATGTAGTTCAATATGATATTGCGTATAAAAAAAATTGTCACTTTTCTTTTTTGGTTGTCTAAATTTTTTTGTCACTTTCCCTTTTAATCAATAAATTTATGGTTCCTTTTATTTTTCTCTCCTTTGCACAAATCTCAACCACGAAATCTTTACTTTTTTATTTCCCGTGCCAGTCAAACTTGGCAAAGTTTTGAGTGACAGAGAGAGTATTTGTTATTTCTCAAATAGTATACATAATATTTTCCAAGTAAAGCACTTGACATGAGTAAGCGAGTGAGTTTTTGCGCCTCAGGCGATATGAATTATGAATACTTGAGCACCTTGAATACCAAAAAAAATCATGTACTTCCATCTTTTTTAAAAATCACAAAAAAAAATAAGTTCAATGATAAATACAATTTCACAGTGTTACTTTTCCAGGTGCCTGTTAAAAATCCCACAGTATATGACTATACACACAGTGTGTATACATATGTCTGCATGTATATATACATGAGGAAAATTCATGTCCAGCCGGCCTGACAGGAACCGCCGTCCGGCCGAGGGCATTTTGGGACTTCCCGGTGGAATTTTTGATGAAATTTTTTTAGCATGTTCTTAGTTTAAAAAAGCGCGCCTGAGGCGCGCAAAGGCGCGAGGCGCTTGTAGGCGAAGGGTTCATCACTTTTTACTTACCTAGGCGGCGCAGGGTCTGAGAGGCGAGCGCCTTTTACGCTACCGAGAGGCGAGCGCCTTTGACTCCCCATGGAATTATCTTGCGTAGCTCTGAGCCCTTCCGAGTTTTGGCTTATCTTGCGCTGCTCTTGCGTCTTAGAGGTAGGTCTTTTTTTTGTCTTCTGCTATTTTATCTTCTGCCCAAGTATTTTAAATTCTCTTTTATTTTCTGCTTAAGTATTTTAAATTTTCTTTTATCTTCTGCGTAAGTATTTTAAATTCTTTTTTATTTTAAGTTCTTATATTTATAAAAATATTAAAATTATTTAAGTAAAAAGTTAGATAACTGATGCATATGTAGCATTATCTTTCACTATTTATAAGTTTTGATAGATTATAGATATTATTATTAACATTTTTTAACAATTTTTTTATGTAACAGTTTATTACATTAATTATTTAAATTACTATTAACAGTTTTTATATAACTTAATTATTTAATTTATCACAAAATGACTATTAATTGTTTATTACATTAGTTTGAAGTATTTTTGAGAAGAGTGCTTCATGTAGAATTACTACAAATATATTTAACCAAGGAAATGTGGCTGAGATCCGTGAGGCGTGCGCCTCACCGCCTAGCGCCTCGCGCCTCAGGTAAATCAAAGAAATCGCCTCAAGACGCCTCTTGCCTTTTAAAACCAAGAGCATGTTCTTCATCAAGTCTAGTTTATCAATACTAAATTTCAGCTAAAAATCATCCGGGAAGGCAATCAAATGTGTAATTGAAAAAGACTGTGTTAGATAGGTTTTGGTTCAAATAAGAACATGATCTTAGGAGAGAAATGAGAATGAATCTGGACCGTTAGATTTGCTTTAAGTGAAATTCTATGTGCATTAGGTGAAATTGAAATGTGCAGCACAAATGGTACGATACAGTGGCATTATGTGAAGCTGAATTGTGCATTATGTGAAATTGAAATGTGCACTAGGTGAAACTGAAATGTGCGGTAATAAAAGACACGACGTGATGTTATTTTTGTACCTTTTATTTCACACATTTCAGTTTCACCTAATGCACACTTGAGTTTAAATTTTTATTCTGCACATTTCAATATCATCCGATGCACATTTCAGTTTCACCAAATGCACAATCCAGATCCACATAATACAATCCAACGGTCCAAATTCATTCTCATTTCTCTCCTGGGAGTCCGTTCTTACCGGAACCGTTCCCTATATATATATATAGCGCATTTATCTTTAAAAAATTATTTGACTGCCTTCCCGATGGGATTTTTATCTGAAATTTGGTATGAGTAAACTAGAATTGATGAAGAACATGAAAAAAAAAATCATCAAAAAAATCCACCGGAAAGATCCCGAATTGCCCTCAGCCGGACGGCGGTTCCCGTCAGGCCGGCTGGATAGGAACGGGACTCATATATACATATATAGTTACAAATACACACGTACATACATATAGTGTTTGCTCAGAGACACACCAAAGTTATCTCTCATTTGGGTTCCGCCAGGTGCCAGCCGTCTATGGGTCCCACCAGCCCCAACAGCCTCTCTGCTTATTCCTAATTTTGTTGACTGATCAAAAAAATAAAGGTGAAGAAATGTAGGAAAGGAGTAAGAGGCATTGCACTTAAATCTTAGGGTTTATGACTTGATTTTTTGTAATTAGGATATTTAATTTGTTTAACACTAATAAGTACTCTTATGCTTCAGCCATCAATTTCTTGTTACGTTACTGCTTAGAAAAGCTTTTTTGAATAAATTTAAAGCAGCCCCAAAAACAGTCTCGTGGGGCCAGGGTTGGTTAAAAAAAGATAGAACTTTTCTAGTGGTGTGCGCCTCAGCCGCCTCATGAGGCGACACCTCTTAGAAACCTATTCCTCAAGCTGGTAAGGCTTACGATTCCTACTACCACGGAAAAGCTAAAGCCTGAGGGTGCTTTTTCTGTGTGAGGCATTGCGCCTCGAGTGCCTTTTTAAAGTATGTGTGCTTTCCAGTGCGAGCGGTGTTTCCCATAAGAAATGTGAAATATCCACTCTTGGTTCTTCAAAGTCACTTTTACGTTTGTACATTTAGAGCCAATGGATCTCAAATGGGGTATTTTGAGTTTGCACCCCACTTTATTGTCGAAATTAGACTTGGCACCCCATTTTTGAAATCTTTAGTATTTGCACCCCAACCCTGTATGAAAAGACTAAAATACCCCTCACTTAACAATTTTGTTGGCCTTCAACATATTTTTGATCGAGGGGCATTTTCGTCTTTTCACACGGGGTTGGGGTGCAAATACTAAAGATTTCAAAAACGGGGTGCAAAGTCTAATTTCGACAATAAAATGGGGTGCAAACTCAAATTACCCCATCTCAAATCCGTTCAGTCTCAATTCTGTTGGGAGTAACTTTTAATTTGAACCAATTTGTTTGGAGGGATCATGCAACTCCTAGTTCTAACAAAATGGTTTCAATGTAGTATTTGGGGAGTTTGTCCAACTAATGAAGAACGAGAAACAAAGGGCTTAAGAGGTAATCTTTGCAGCAAGTTCCCACCGTATATGAAAGAGCAAAGGGGCAGACTTGATAGCAACCAGAGAGGGGCTGTTAGCTAGTCCCTCTAAGCTGAGGGAGATTTCAATGTGTAATAACACCCACCCATCACTTTGGATAGTTTGTGCCACTTTGCTTTTCGCATTATTGTATTCTTTATATATTATAGTGCAATACTTTATCAATAATTTGGCTGTGGTTTGGCAACAAGCCTGCCGCCTACTCAGTTTGAAATTCCCTTGTGGAGTTGTGAATCAGAATCGAAAACGTCTCTGCCTAATTAGCAGCGTCAGACCTTTTGCTTAACAAATAAATATCCCTGGAATTTTATTTGGGAAAGACTTAAATAGAAGTAAAATATAGCAACTACGGAGTACGGACGGAGTATTTAAATGAGAACTTATTTTTTTTGGATAAACTGTAAATATATATATATCCAAAGTGTTTATGTACATCTATATAGTAGCAAAACAATATGTATGGGTCATCCCAAGCAAGGATTTCCAGTCACATCCAAAAAACCACCTTTAGCTACGCAAACATGCTAGCCATCACAAAACATGGTGATGAATCAGCAAAAAACAATCAGAATGTTATCATAGTGGTGCTATTATCGGTTCAATGAGCCACTAACGCCAGATCTCTACCTACCACCGCCTGACCTGAGGGTAGGTTTGTCCACGGTTCCCAACCAGAATCGAGCCAAAAGTAAAGGCTTTGGATCTAAGTTTTGGGGAATCGCTCGGTACCAGTTTAGGTTACATGTTTTGATTTTGATTTTTAATTTTTCAATTTGATACTTTAGTTAATATTTTTTTAAATACAATAAGTAATACTCTTGGTGTCCTCTTATCTTATTTTCATTTTACATTTTTTGTCTGTCCTACAAATTAAAGTTTGCCTCATTATACGTACTAATATTTCAGTGGTTGATTTTTTTTTAATTAATTCACTTATAAATTCAATATCAAATACATAGTTTCACTTTTATTAATGATACTTAGTTATACATTTGGTACTACACGGTACTGACGGTAGTGTTACAAGTTTAAATGATTTGGCCAGTAGAAAATTATAAACATTGTAGGATAGGTTGGTAGTGTTATTATATTAAATGAGGAATACTCAACTGTTAAATTAGTGGGCCGGGTCGGATAGATTTAAATAGATAATCATACAGTATTATGAAGTGACTAGAATGTATCAACAAAAAAAGTGATTTATTGAATTTGCGAATTGTGCTTCATAAAAACGTGACAAACAAATACAATTATAATAACACATTGAAAAAATTTCAAGAGCTATATGAATTTACTCTTGTTCTTTAGATTCCTTCCCTTCACTAATGACTTTTCATTGAGTATTTTAATAAAAGTCTCGTTTTCCCGGAAAAAAAAAAATACTCTTGTGTTCTTTTCGTCGGATACACATCCATTTCATTTGTTAATCTAATCATTATCATTTGGGGCTTACTGACTTGAGTACGACTAACCCTTTGAAGCAATATAAACAAATACGGAGTAGAAGTTATCGAGCATTGAATTGATATCATAATCTATACGCCTCCGGGATGAGTTGATTCACAATTATAATAAAAATGACATGTAGCTCAATTGAAAATAAAGCTCAATTGTTAATTTACATGATCCTTAATCATTTTATTAACAAAATAAGTGATTTATTAAAATGATGTTATTTTAATATAATGATTATTATATATATTATGAGAACATTTTGTGCACATATGATCTCATAATGATTATAATAATATTACATTAATATGTTGGCTCTTTTGTACTCCAATGATACATATCTTTATACAAAAAAAAAGGGTTATGCGGCTCATACATATTTGGATAAGGACAAAACTTTAACTATTATTTTAAACTAGATTCTATGGTACCCATAGGGATGGACCTGGGCCGATCCGGTTCCGGTTCCGGGCCCGAGCGGGCTTTTTTTGTAGAAACATGGGCCCAGAATCGGTCCGGGGTGATACCGGGTCCGGTCCGGGTCGGGCCTACCCGGTCGGGTAGTGGGCCGGTTCGGGCCGGGCCCGGGCTATTTAATTTTTTTTTAAAATATTAAATTAAGATTAGTTGGACATAAAAAATTTAAAATATATTTATTTGAAATATGTAGTACAATTGGGAATTGAGCAAAAATTAAAACATGAAATACACTTTTTAATAAATAAGAATCAATCGGAATTTCCGTCATCTTGGATCGTTTCTTCCATAAAGTGGCGGGTGGGTTCAATGCTAATTTCTTGAGTTCTACGTTTGGCCTTCAACCAATCGTGGAAGCAAACAAGCGTCTCAAGAGAGTTTGCGCTCAATCTCGTTCTATAATCCGTTAGGACGTTGCCGGACGCACTAAACTCTTGTTCCACAGCAACTGTTGATACCGTCATTGCTAGCACTTGCTTAGCCATCTTTGATAAGATGGGGAACGTTCTCTCTTTTTCCTTCCACCACTGAAAAACGTCAAAGTCATCCCCTTCTTCATACTCAACAGGAAATGTTAGATACAAAGAAAGCTCGTTGATCGAGCTTTGTTCATTAACCGGAGTTGATTTATTTTTTTTCATAAGATTACCAAATGCAGATTTCAAAATTGATTTTCCTTTAGATGAAGAAGATGTTCGTGGCGGGGGAGGGGGTGCGTTACCATATTGTGCATGAAACTCATTAAATAATTGATATAATAAATTATTAACCTCTAGAAATTGTTGTTTCGGGTCTATAGCCTTGTCGTCGTACATAGGCAATGGACCAAAAAAAGAAACATCATAGTAATCTAAACATTGCTTCAAAGAAGCAAGTCTAAAACGAGGATCAAGAATAAATGCAATACTACATATATGCGGAATATAGGAATAATATTTTAAAAACTTTTGTTTCATGAAGTCACAAAAATAACTAACGTAAGCGGCATCAGCGAATTCACAAAAAACGCCGGCGAGATTAACAGCTTCAACAAAAAATTGGTTTGCGGTAGGTTTATAAACATGACTAAAAGTTTGAGTTGCATTATTAAAATATACCAAAACATTCGAAACTTTTTCACACGTGTCGATGTCGACCGAGTTTATAATATAGTTAGCATATTCTTTTAAAAAAGCAGGAAAATGGTTTTTAAATCTAATAAGCACCTTAATTAAGTTATAAGTACGATTCCAACGAATAGACAAATCTTTAGGAAAAGCACAATATTTGACACATCTTTCTTTCAAATAATTTCTCCATTGCATCTTAAGTTGATTACTAGCCCGAATAAGTTTAATCCCCCCTTCACCACCTCCATAGCATCTCCCAACGCCGCTAGCCCGTCCTTTACACATAAATTTAAAACATGACATGCACAACGCTGATGAAAAAACCTACCCATCAAAGAAGATGAACCACACAATTCACGCAATCTAGGAATAGCAGCAGTATTATTAGTAGCATTATCAAAACCAATTGCAAACACCTTATTAATCAAATTATACTCAATTAAAATACGCTCAATGAGAATATAAATATTATCACCGGTGTGTCTATCATTAAATTCACGAAAAGCAAGAACACGTTTATGCATACACCAATCATCATCAATATAATGTGCAGTCAAACCCAAATAATATAAATGATGATGAGTATCCTCCCATATATCACTACATATACTAACACGTCCATCAAAGTAGGTAAAAAACGTTTGTAATTTTTGCTTTTCCAAAACATATTGCCTTATAATTTCTTTTTTAATTGTTTTGCGACTATAGTTTCGAAATTGGGGATTTAAAGAACCTTGAGCATATTCTTTTAAAGCAAGACTTTCAGAAAAAATAAAAGGCAAATTTTCTTCAACAATTAAATGAGACATACCAGTCAAATGTCTTTGATCATCATAGGAGAAATTACCAAAGGGTTGGCCAGTTGCAAACCTTGAAATTTGTGTTTGCCTTCTCTTGCCTTTGTCCGATTTCGCATATTCCGTCAGGTGCTTGACCTTAAGATGCCTTGTGACGTTCCGGTACCCTCCAGAAATTCCCAAGTTATACTTTTTGTTGCAATGCTTGCAAGTGGCGTACCATATCTCGGTTTCGAGGTCTTTAACTTTTGTAAAATTTGCCTTAAAGACAGATTCAGATTTCCCACCCGCTTGGGAAGAAATAGCCACTTCCGCTTCCACTTCCTCATCGTCCGGTGTGCCATGAACCTCGTCCTCGACCGTTCGCGGGTCCCTCTCCTCCGCATCATCATCTTCGAGCTCTTCTTCGTCAATGGTTTGCGGGATGTCTTGTTGATGAAAAAAAACATCCTTGATTTTGTTGCAATAGTTGTTCTAGTTACTCA
Organism: Cuscuta europaea; assembly: GCA_945859875.1. Lineage (NCBI taxonomy): Eukaryota > Viridiplantae > Streptophyta > Magnoliopsida > Solanales > Convolvulaceae > Cuscuta > Cuscuta europaea. Next base: position 3,225,542 of record CAMAPE010000053.1, read on the forward strand.
TCGGACATCGCATCCCCATATCTTTGGTTGTAATCCGCATCAAAATCATCTCGGGTTTCTCATTTTGCTTCTAGAACATTACCTTTACCCGTGCCTAGTCCTGAATTGTAACCGATTAAATTTATCTGGTCCAGTTGTGTGGGATGTGGTATAACGTTGCATTCGTTGTGAATGATCAAGAATCTCTTTACATATGTTTTGTGCATAGAGAAACCCTATTTGTTGCCACACCAAACCGACCATATGTCGGTTCGCAAATAGTTGGACAACTTTGTCATAAATTGCCTTGACAAGTTTGGCAATTGGAAGTGACCAACATCCCTTTAGAACGTTGTTGAAGCTTTCGGAAAGATTTGTTGTTGTAATAATGTAATGTGGTTCGTCTTTGTGGTTCAGTGCCCATATTTTATTGAAAATTTCATTAAAATACGTGAACAACTTCTCATTTGTCTCACTTTGTCTGATGTATGGTGCTCAATATAAGCATACTGATTTTGACCCAAATCCATAGAAAAAACATCAATATTATAGCCTATTTTTAACATGTTACTCCACATTTCTTTTTCGTTTTAATATCCTACATTTTGCTCATTGGCTTTAGCCAGTGGTGAACCCAAAAAAAAATCTAAAGAGGAGCGTGAATGTGCGTGGGTCAGGTCGGATTGGGTTAGATAGGATTTTGATCTGGTTGCTCCTGATATCCACATTGAAGATTATCATCAAAACCTAGTTAACAAATTTTGAATTCGGGTAATGTACGTCTGTTGACTCTAGATCTTGTTCTGAGCCTATTTGGACTGTTCTAAACACAAGTGTTCAGTTTTTTAAAAGAAAATACAAAATCAAGACTATAACTCTTCGATATCACCCCATGTACAAGTGCACAGGAACGACACAATCACCATCACTTATAAGATCGAATCTCATAAAGATTAAAGGTTAAAGGTGTAGATACGGTCTAAAATTAGGATCATGTCTAATCGTACACTTCGTACAATAATATTACTAGCTTGAAATATAATACTATCAACATTCCAAAATGAAGCTCAATTATTATCCACATGTTGTGCATTGATTGAACAAAATAATTGGTTTTATATTTCAAACTATTATCATGTTTCAATATAAAAAGAATAGACTTACACAAATTTGTCATGAACTTGTCCAATTTTTCACGACGTTATCACAAAACGTTAGAACCGAGTCCTATCAAAAGTATATATGTCAATTCACGCCAAACACGTTACTTTTAGAGTTTATATATGATTTGCAATCCAATTTACTTTGGTGTGGTTTATATTTTGAAAATATGAAATTTTCAATTAACATATATTGAGTATCATAAAATGAAATCAAAACATTATTTTAGATAAATGGTGTAAAATAGCTAAAAAGTAGTTCATTATAATGCAATTATAGTGAGGATACTTGATTTCAATGTCAATACTAGAGACAAAGTTATCTACTTAGACAATAGTTGACATTAAAATGATATCGTAGGTAAATGCTATTTATAACATCATTTAAGATAATAATAAAAAGTTTCCTTCCCTAGCACACATCTAGGGTTTCAGTGCTTCTCGTCCATGAACTACATTCTCGAAACTTTAAGTTTTCATATTAATAAAAATAAATTTACATGCTTATGCTTCATTTATTCTTGTAGAATTCTGCGTTGCTAGATGAACTACATTTGTTTCATTTTTGTATTTAATTGTTTCTTATCATATTATACAAACGAAATTGCTCAAGGTATGACTAAAACTTAGGAGTAGCATTCTTCCCAAAGTATGATCATATGTATGGTTTTAATTAAATAGGACTAAACATTACATTTCTACCCCTAATTTAATTAATATAATTAATTGCCCCTATTTCCCTTGCATAACCAAAGTCATTTTGTTGGTGGCAGTCTGGCGGATCAGTCCGATGACGGCGACGGTGAACTTCGGATGAAGATTCTAACGAGCGGGAGTGGCGGTCCAGATTTACAAGTCTATACGCTTTTTGAATTTATTCATCAAAAAGTCTATGGGCTTTTTAAAGTCCATGAACTTTTTTAAAAATCCATGGATAAAAAAAATCCACAACAATTCATATTCAATACACCCCTTTTAGATAGGGGAAGTTTAATAGGTAAACGCAGGAGGATCAATGAGAGTGCACAGAAGTCATGATTGGAATAGGAGGACGCTATTGCAAGAGGGTCAAAAAATGTATTAGAGGCGGGTCCTGATGTTCAGGCCTGCATAAAATTATGAGTTGCCTTAGCTGGAACTATCGAGGGTTTGGCAGCTCATTGACAATTCAAGTTTTAGTGGATATTATCACTCGAAGAGGTCATCCTTAGTCTTCTCAATGGAGACTTTCTCAACGAAAAGGAAAGTGGAAGATTTGGTGAAAAGATTGGGCATGGAGAGTTCTTTTGTTATGGATTGCGTAGGACATAGGAGGTGATTTCTGGGGGGTGATAGGAGCAGACGTAGTGGATTTCTGCAAGCAAATTTTTCTGTCAAGTAAGCTCTGTTGAAGAGTTAATCATACACATATTGTCCTTATCTCTAAGAAGGATCAGCCTAAATCTGTGGCCGATTGGAGACCTATGTCTTTGGGTAATGTTATTTATAAGGTTTTCTCCAAAATTCTTGCTAATATGATCAATTATATTTTGAATGGGCTCATTTCTCTCAATCAAAGTGCGTTCATCCCAGAATGATCAATTATTGACAATATATTGATAACCTTTGAGTCCCATTATTTTTTGAAACGGAAAAGTCAAGGTCTTAATGGGTTTACAATCTAAATTTGGATATGAGCAAAGCATATGCCAGAGTAGTATGAGTCTATTTAAAGGTTGTAATGTTGGGGTTACGTTTTGATTAAAAGTGGGTGGATATTGTCATTGAAACAATCTGTTCGGTTACTTATTCTATTCCGTTTGATGATCAAGAGTTGGATATGATCTTATCGTCAAGGGGGCTACGGCAAGGTGAACCCATTTCACCTTACTTGTTTATATTGGTTGCAGAAGGGCTTAGTGCAAGGCTGCAGCTACTGTGAGAAGGGCACGAAGAGAGTCTTACTTATTGTTTGTTGACGATAGCTTCTTATTCTTTAAAGCCTCACATCTAGTTAATTTTACTACACTTGTTGGATTAAACTATTAAAGTAGTTGGAATTTTAGTTAATTGTAGTAGTCACATTTTAATATAAAAGTCACATTGTAATTATATTAAATATTACTTACATTTTATTATAAAAGTCACATTTTAAATTTTACTCACTAATAAGTATTTGTTACAAATTACTTACAGTTTATTTACATTAAAAGTCCCATTTTGTTACATAAAGTAATATTTTAGTTACATTTTTATATTAGTTGCATTGTATTTGTAGTCACATTAACACATTTGTTAGAATTTAATATTTCTTACATTTTAAGATGGAATGAGGTAGACATTCTCTAGATATGGGTAATCTCCAACGCAATCGAAAGGAGATTGGGAAAAATCATCATAATTCGCGAGACAAAGGTAAAGGACATGTTGGGTCTTCTTCTCAAAGCTGGTGAGATTTTGACACGACTTACAACCGGAGAGATGTGATGTCCGATAAGCAAATGGCTCATTTTTTGAACTAATGACATGACCGGTTTTACCAACAACAAGACATTCCCGAGATTGATGAAGAGCTCGAGGATGACGACAGTGAAGAGGATCAATGCGACTATGAAACCCCCGACAATGGTAGTCATGGAACCCCCGACGATACAACCCCCGACGAGGACGAGGCTGGTTCATCCTAATCCGGTAAGAAAGGTGAATCTCTCCTTATGAAAAATAATTTTAAAAAGTGGAAGGACCCCCAAACTGAGAAGTGGTGGGAACCTTGCGACCATTGTAAAAAAATATTAGCTTGGGGATTTACAAAGATACGCCGCCGCCGATAGGCATATTAAGAGCTGTCACCCCGTGGAGTATGCGAAATTAAAAGGCAAGGGGAAGCAAACTCAAATGTCAAGATTTGCAACTGGCCAACCCTATGATAATTTATCCTATGATGATTCCAAACATTTAACTGCTATGTCTCACTTAATTGTTAAAAAAATTGTCTTTCATTTTTTTTGAAAGTCTTGCTTTAAAAGCTTATGCTCAAGGTTCTTTAAATCCTCAATTTAGAAATTATAGTCGCAAAACCATTAAAAGGGAAGTTATACGGCAATATGTTTTTGGAAAGGAAAGATTACAAATGTTTTTTTGCAAACTTTGATGGGCGTGTTAGTATTTGTAGTGATATATGGGAGGATACTCATCATCATTTGTATTATTTGGGTGTGACTGCACATTATATTGATGATGATTAGGAAATGCATAAACGTGTTATTGTTTTTCGTGAATTTAATGATCGACACACCGCTGATAATATTTATGTTCTCATTGGGCATATTTTAATTGAGTATAATCTGATTGATAAGGTGATTGATAATGCTAGTAATAATACTGCTGCTATACCTAGATTCGTGAATTGTGTGGTCCTTCTACATTGATGAGTACGTTTTTTCATTAGCGTTGTGCATGTAATATTCTCAATTTATGTGCAAAAGACGGGCTAACCGCGTTAGGAGATGTTATGGAGATAGACGATAGTGAAGGGAGAATTAGACTTATTTGTGCTAGTAATTCACTTAAAAACAATGGCGTCAATATCTGAAGGATAGTCTGGATAGACGTTTGAAATATTGTGTTTTTCCTAAAGGTCTGTTTGTTCGCTGAAATAGTACTTATAACTTAATTGTTATACTAATTAGATTTAAAGATCATTTTCCTGTTTTTTGAAAAGAATATGCTAACTATATTATAAATCCGGTTGACATCGACACTATGCAAAAAACTGTCAATGTTTTGGTGTATTTTAATGATGCAACTCAAACTTTTAGTCATGTTTATAAACCTATCGTAAACCAATTTTATGTTGAAGTTGTTAATCTCGCTGATGCTTTTGCTGAATTTCCCGATGCCTCTTACGTTCAACTTTTTTTTCATGAAAGAAAAGTTTTTAAAATATGATTCACACATTACGCATATATATGATATTACATTTATTCTTGATCATCGTTTCAAAGCTAATGTTTATAAAAATTGTTTAAAGTACAATTATGTTTCTTTTATTGGATCCATTTATTTAATGTTTTAGATTTCTCAATTTTCAATTGTTGAATTAATTTTTAAACAAAATTATAAGAAAATAATTAGCCCGATCCAAGACCCAGCCGGGTAGCCCGACCTGACCCGATTCCAACCCGGGCCGGTACCGAACCTTGAATCCAAAAACCCCATACCGCGGTCCCACCACGACCCGAGCCCAATCCATCCCTACTCCATAGTAAGTTCGTGAACATAAATTATAGATTGATGATCATTTATTTATACTCCTATTATATATACACATTGAATTTGAACTGCAAGATATAATATTATAATGCGTGGCTAGGGATGGACACGGGCCGTTCCGGTTCTAGGCCAGGCCCGGGCGGGTTTTTTTTCCTGATACTTGGGCTCGGAACCGGTCCAAGTTGACACCAGGTCCGGGCCAAACCGGACCGGGTCGGATCCCGGTCTATGTAATTTTTTTTTGCTTTCTAATTAACCCCCCACGCCCCACCCCTTAAACCTCCCCAAAACACCAAGCCCTACCCAAGGAAAAGAAAAAAAATTGAAAAAACCAAAAAAATGAACCAGGCCCAGCCCAAACCGCCCAAGCCAGTTCAACAAAAACAGGGCTGGAGCCCGGTTCGCCAGGCCCGCCCACACGGGCTAAAAGCCCAGAACCGGCCATCCGGTCCCTGCCCGGGCCTGCACAGTAGCGGGCCGGTCCAGTTCACAGGCCAGTTTGGCCCGGTTCAGTCCATCCCTATGCGTGGTAGCTGTGTACAGTATGGGTGTGTTAACTGAACTCTTGAAAATCTGGTGACTTCTTAGACTGTCATGTTATATTCTCGTTTAAGATTGAACATAATACCAAACCAGCTCTATGTATCAAATAATACTCCGATATTGTATATCACTGTACACCAATCCCAAACAGAACGCAAAGCTATAAATAATACGTGAGCATAATTAAATATGGAAAAATTATTAAAAAGATAATTCTAAGCCGATTCTTCAAAAACGGAAAAAACACAAATTATACATGCATCCATCCACACGGATAAAAAACACAGAACCTTCCAACCTGACCATCACAATACTTTTCCAAAACAGAGTATCATAAAATTTGCCTTGCAATAAACTATTAACACAAGTCCACCTGCTGATTAAAGAGCCATATAATAAGAAATTGGAAAGAAAAAGAAAAAACACATCACAATCAAACGCTCACCAACTACAAACACTTGCTAGTAATGACACGTCTAAGGCAGAAAAGGCAAACCATTGTCGCAGTCCCCTGTAATATGAGAAACAAAGATGCCATATTTTCGATAAAAATACATATGCAACAGACATTGACATGTCACATAAAAGCAGGGAAGAAGTATTACAAAAACCAGAAACTCACCCTCTACGTAGTAGTAATAGTAACAGTAGAAGCATCTTAGAAGCACTTCCGGTGGACAATTGATGGGCCAGACTCCTCATACTCCCCTTTAGAAATCCACATCTGATTAAGCGATCCAGAAAATCAAGGTTAAAAGATCTAAGGAAGAAAACAGCAGACTTTACTGATGCAACAACATATTCAAACAAACCCTCATTGCTTAAACTATGTCCTTTTTGGTGAAGATCAAATAAACTTTGTAAAAAATCATGACATGTTGTATGTGTTTTAAATACGGAGTAATACTTGTTTGAAAAGTGTTTTGAGTACTTTTGACAAATTAAACACTTTTTAGTTCACCTGCTGGAAAGTGCTGAGGGACGCAAGGATGGATCCACCAATCCAAACACTGTATTTTCTTTCAGGCGGTGCAACCACCTTAATCTTCATACTGCTGGGAGCCAAAGCAGTGATTTCCTTGCTCATACGATCAGCAATGCCAGGGAACATTGTAGACCCACCACTGAGAACAATATTACCATACAGATCCTTCCTGATATCCACATCACACTTCATGATCGAGTTGTATGTGGTCTCATGAATACCAGCAGCTTCCATCCCAATGATAGATGGCTGGAAAAGGACTTCTGGGCAACGGAACCTTTCTCCCCCAATGGTGATGACCTGTCCATCAGGCAACTCATAGTTCTTCTCAACAGAAGAACTGCTCTTTGCAGTTTCAAGCTCCTGCTCGTAATCGAGTGCCACGTAAGCAAGTTTTTCCTTCATGTCACGAACAATTTCTCTCTCGGCAGTAGTAGTGAACATGTAACCTCTCTCAGTGAGTATCTTCATGAGGTGGTCGGTGAGGTCACGTCCAGCAAGGTCCAGACGGAGGATGGCATGAGGAAGAGCATAACCTTCATATATTGGTACAGTATGGCTCACACCATCACCAGAATCCAGAACAATACCTGCCACCAAATAATTGCATAACATTTTAGAATGCTCAATATTTGATTTTTCATAGGTTCTGTTTTGAACTCTGTTAATGCTAGGCAAAGAAACATGGAGTAACACAGAGGAAGTTTGGAAGAAAATAAATATTTAGTGTTTGGGGGGATTGATTCAACCTCAATACAAAATATATATATATATATATATATATATATATATATATATATATATATATATATATATATATATTTCTGGTCATGTTCTATTCCAATATAAAGACTGAGAAATCTAAATATACTCCGTATGTAATAAAAAAAAGTTTTGAACAAATTATATATTCCTAGGTAAAACCAAACATTAAAAAAACATTCCTCTTGGTATTTTCTTCTTCCCCTGCTATTTTCAGATCGCCAAACATAGACAAGTAAAAAAATCATAAGAGCAAAAAGTAGAAAGTAATCATATACAAACCAGTTGTGCGACCGCTTGCATACAAGGAGAGCACAGCCTGAATAGCAACATACATTGCAGGAACATTGAAGGTCTCAAACATTATTTGAGTCATCTTCTCTCTATTTGCTTTAGGGTTGAGGGGTGCTTCTGTGAGAAGGACAGGGTGCTCCTCAGGAGCGACACGTAATTCATTGTAGAAAGTGTGGTGCCAAATTTTTTCCATATCATCCCAGTTACTGACAATGCCATGCTCAATTGGGTATTTCAAGGTCAAGATACCCCTCTTAGACTGAGCCTCATCGCCCACATAGGCATCCTTCTGTCCCATCCCAACCATGACACCTGTATGTCGAGGGCGACCAACAATACTAGGAAATACTGCTCTTGGAGCATCATCACCGGCAAATCCAGCCTAATAATTTGAAAATATAAGCCATGCGTTCAATAAAAATGCATGGCAGCTTAGAATAAATTTTGAATATTAAAAGGGCACACTAACCTTCACCATTCCAGTTCCATTGTCACATACAAGTGGCTGGATATCCTCACCGTCAGCCATTTTCTATGATGCAAAGAAAGCTCAATGTAATTGCAAAACATTTCAGAAAATTGGGGGCACATAGAGAAGCAAAACAAATTTCTCAGACTGCAGTTGACAGCACATAATATGTCCCATAAACTACTTATTCTTTTTGCGTTTAGGACTACAAATCAAGAAACCATGAGATATACTAATGTATTTTGGATAAGGATTAAACGATCATTATAAGGGTTTCGAGGTACTCCATACTAAAAAAAGACCTTATCTACACTATATGAGCATATGGCATCATTCAACTCCTAAGCAAATTATTAAAAGATGAAAAAAACTACACCAAGTATACACATATTACATATAACTAGAGATCTACTATGCAAAACATCACAGATCTACGACACCCTAAAGCAGATCAAGTTAGTGCTACTTTACTTGGATTTATGTACCATCAAAAACACAGATCGTAACGTAGGGCATAGATCGTAAACTCAACCATCACTATGCTAAGATTCGACTACATCCGGCAGCTTCACAGTGTCAAAGCGATTTAAAAGTCAGGAAAGAAAAAATATAAGCAATGAAATTTAAAGCTCCGGATTTTTTCGCCCTGGATCTCGAAACAGAAATGAAAATAGATTGATGAGTGCAAAACCTGGCAGTTTATGTCAGATACAAAAACGAACACTAAAGATCAGTTCAGAGTCAGATCTCGAATTAGCTAGCTGAAGTTACCTGAGAAGGAGTTGAAACGAGATTTGACTATGGAGATTACGGCTGGCCGCCTAGCTTTCTCTCCCTAGATTCGGGCTAACTGGTTGCCAAAAGTGTTAGAAAGGAGAATCAGTAGGCGTAAATCGGACAGGGTTATATATGCAGGTGAATGTTTAATAGTCACTGACCACACAGCGAAGTCTCTGACCCAGACACGCGTTTGAATACGAATGCTAAGGAGTTTTTATTTTGGGCTTTTAGCCTAAACACATCCCTGTCCTTTGTATGTTCTTGACTCTAAGCTTTGAAATCCAATTAAGATACGGGTGGGGTGGGCGTAGCTCAACAGATAGCGAGGGAGTGTCACAAGGGTTAAGTCCCGATTTCGAATTTCGGCAACTGCGATGAGATGTTACTATGCTAAAAATGCATAGGGTCTCTGCAAGTAGCGGGGACAGAGTTCTACTCTCTATCTGTTAGATTGGGATTATAGTTCAACTTAAATCCTCCCAACATATTGTCCGATCGGAGTTGGGGGCCTCAGGGATGGGGTGTATCCTTTTTTTGAAATCCAATTAAGAAGACATGCGAATTTTAGCTATAATGAAACATGTTAAGGATTCCTTTAGTAATCCTTTTATGCTTGCTTTGTCAAATTATTATAAACATTTGCCTTTAGTTTAGGATATTTTTACTTGGACTGTAATTCCTCTCAGACCAGATCAGTTCAGACTAGACCAGACTTGGATAGTTATAAAAATACAAAGAAACCAGACCAGACCATACCAGTTTAGACCAGACCAAATCAGACCAGACCAGCAAATTACAGTCCAAGTAAAAACATTCTAAATAAAAAGTATAAAAGTGAGTCAAAAATTACTTCATTTCTATTGAAATTATGCATTATTATTCATCACGATGGTCAAAATGGCAAACCAATCAAACAAACATAATAAACATCGTTAAAAGGAACTTAAAGAAATAGGAAAATCATTTAGCAAGAGATAAGGTAAGCAAAATATTCATATTAATTAACTTACAATATAGAATATCGAATATGATTACAATTCCATCCAAATAGAGTTATTGTCTTGGATCACAAATATTGGTTTTCAGTTTTCATAAATGGCATTATAAACAAGGCACGATGTAGTTTCATGTTCTTTGCTTCCAATTTGTTAGGCTTTCAACTTATTAGTTGCTTTCCCCTACATTTTACAATTGCATTATCCTTGACTCGCTCTGATTATGAATAATTGTTACTTATACATGATTGACTAGAAGTGGTTGACTTCTTGGTTGTTGTTTTCCCCTATGGTATATCATATTTTTTCTAAGCGGTATATTGTCACATGTTCTAAACTCATCAACAACTTTCTCATATGATTCGCAACTCATCAGTTGATCACACGAAATTTTCTCAAACATTGTGGCATAGCAAACAAAGTGAATAATGTAATAAATAAAATGTAGATTCATCAAGATGACTTTGGATGGTGATCTATATATAGATACTATTCACAGAAATGTGAAAGGTTAGTGATGAAAGATCGAACAAGTTGATCTCCATTACCAACACTATATTGAGAATGAACATACTCCTCCTTCCGTCCCTTATAACTTTGTCATCTTTCTTTTTGTAATGTCCCAAAAACTTCTTCATTTTCCCTTTTAATCAATGAATTTGTGGTTCATGTTATTTCTCTCTCCTCTGCACATATCTCAACCACATAGTTTTTACTTTATTATTTCTCGTGCCGGTCAAACATGAAAAAATAATGAGAGACGAGGGGAGTATATATTAAGTTGTCGGTAACCTAGAAAGAGATATTTTGAGACATATGCGTGAGAAATTGAGTGTCGCTCAATATTATATTGAGTGATGCCCTTGAAAGAGAAAAAACAGAGTTGTGTGAGGTGATTGAATATTTTAGAGACATATAAAGTAAACAATTAAGGGAGTTTTTTGAAAATGACGTTTCAGTAAAAAAAATGCAGTTTGGTCACTTTTACGTTTTCAATAAATGAAAACATCATTTGGTAATTAGTTGTTCGGCCTTGGCATTTTTGAACGAAATCACTGAAATGGAAACGGTGCAAATATGAGTGTTTTGGGTTAGGGTTTTGAAAATTGGCGTTTCTGCTAATTTTTATATATAGCCAAACAGCCAAATTATCAAGCATCTTCTGACAACCCGCCAACTTATCCCATTAGTCAAACCTGCTGACTGAAACTTCTATTGACAACCCGCTAACATATCCTGTTGTCTGCCAACCGCTAACGGATAAATGTCAAACACACCCTAAATGTAGAATAAATTTTGTATAATAGAGATCTAGAGAGATCAATGAGGGACGGTAAAAGTAAGAAGTCGATTATTGATTAATAATAGAAGTAGAAATAATCGAGAAACGTACTATTAAATTCAATGACTGAGATGTTGAAAATTGCTATGTATGACTGTCGGGAATTAAAATAAGTATAAAAGATAGGGAAACTATGGACTTCTTTGGGCAATACCTTGCCGATTAACTATAGGTAGTATCTTTGTTATACACTATGGAACCTGAACGTAGCTCACCTGGTAGGAATAGGGTGTCACAAGGGAAAGATCCTGAGTTCAACTCCAAGAAAAATCATGGTATGCTATCTCGCTCTCTTTCAATCAGTGTGTGAACAAAGCTCTACTTTCCTCCTCCCAGATAAATGTTCGATCGATTCTGAGAGACCCTTAAGGGTGGGGTGTTGTCCTTTTTTATACATTATGGAGATATACATGCATGAAAGCTTCTTAAGAATGCAATAGGAATGTATAAGGGATGATGGTAGAGTTATGGTGGGATGTCTTGGTCGTCCTAGAAATCTAAAGTCAGTATGGTTATATGGAACGCCAAATGCGGATGTTGGCACTCTGTCATATGACTCATATGCTAGCCAAAGAGTTCAAAATGTGTGGCTTGCTCTATATGTTCCAAGTCTAAGTAGAATTGTCGTGTATATCACTGCAATTGTGCGATCATGGAGGATACTCGGTCGTTTGTGTGGCCAATGCATTAACCAGGTAACATTGATGTCGACCAAGATGAGATGGAGAGGTTGGTATCAAGATCTTTGAGACAAGCTAGTTTCCAGATACAGATAGAGATTTGTATCTGGAGTTTTCTCTACAAAACATAGAGAACCAATAAAAGAATATAAATAAGAAAACAGAAAAATAGTGATCTCCTAGAATAGCTTTCTTTACAAAATAAGGTTATCAACCCACAAAAGCCATCAAAATATCTCAAGCTCCAACATATTGCTTAAATTGTCACAAAAATATACCTCAAGAGTAAAACATTCTTTATATCTTAAGTGCAGTAATCATGGTTAGTGATAAGAAAAACTTTTTTCCTCTGGGAAAGAATTAAAGAGTTTATATCGACATAGTATGTAGTACTTTTATCTTATTATTGAGAATTTAATTTGCATGGACGATCTTTTCTTTAGTTGTGCATCATTAGAGATTTGCCCGAGGATAAGCAACACTTGAGACTCAAGTGTGGGGGAATTTGATAGGTATGATAATTACCTAGTGTTACGAAAGTATTATATTCATTGTAATTTGTACTGGAAAAAGTCATGAAATTGGGTAAAGAAATCCAAAAATCGTCAAGAATGTGAAGTATTGTAAATATGAAGAAAATAAAAGCAACAAGTCAAAACAGCAACAAACGACACTTCTGGATCAACCATCGAAGCCAAAAAGCACTCAAAACTAAGTAAATGCGTTTTGGAAATAAAGTGGCGCTAGAATATGACCCACCCGGTGTCCGTCATCTCACTAGACCGTACCGGCGTTGGGCCTCAAAAGTCTGTAGAAAATCAGGAAATGTTTAAAACATTTTTGAATTGAAATGAAGATAGTTGGAGGTATGGCTCAAAAACTTCTCTGCAATCTGATCTAGGATCATGAATAGACTATCAAAGATCATTTCATAGCATAGCTACTTAATATTGGAAATATGTTCGAGGACAATCATAGTGTAATTTTTAATTTCCTTGAATATTTATGTTCATAATTTAGTAAAGTTATGAACTCGTTTTATAGTAACTAGCATGAGTTCTCTTTATTATTGGCTAGACTCTGAATGGTAAGCATATAAGTAACTAGCATGAGCTCTCTTTATTATTAGTTCACTTTATTGTGTAGTGCGCGCTACACGTTCTTATAAGCATAATATTCAAGGTCTCTGATCTAATATTATTAATGTGGGTCATTAATAATTAATAGATCTATATATAGATTAGTTCATAACTACATTTCAGTGTTCATATGTTTAAGGATATCAAACTAATCACATAGATGTTTATTAGATAACAAGTTAATTAGACACACCCACCTTGATCGAGGATATTGCAAGAGTTTTATGTACGTTATCAGTGTAGTCCTCAATAATGATATGTGCTATGTTTTTATTATTGGTACGTCATGGTTACCATCATGGGAATTAACATGTTTTGAACTTTTAAAGGGGTAATTATAAATATGGTGATTAGGCATATTATGACCCTTGTAGATGTATGATAAGTTCGTATTACAACACGCATTCAATGCGTTTTGGGATCGGCTTTTGATGATTTTCCTAGCTTTAAGGTGTTGCAAGTCTCAATTTTAGCTCAAGTTATGTTTACCGGGTGTTGGTTCGAGTTTTGTGTGATTTGGAGTCAAAATCAGGAATTTAGAGTTCGACACCGACGCTTGAGAAGCAAAAGGAATGATTCGAGAAGCATTCAAGAGTGAATTGAGAGCTTTGGGGGTCATCTGGAATTTCACGATGAAGATTTGATGACAAAAGAGCTCCAGGATTGGCTACGGGATCAAAAGAAGACAAAGAGAGCTTGAAAACGGTGTTCAGGATGACCTTCTGTCAACATGAGGGTTATGAAGATCATATGCTGCCTATGTGGACTCGAGAATTTAGAGGTCTGTGCCACTTAATTGCATTTGTGGAGCGAAAGTTAGAAGCTTTGAAAATTAGTGCACCATTACAGTCTTTGCTATTTGAGAGCATATGAGGTATTGTCGGGCACACGACGTTAAAAATAGCGCTTCTCGGGAGGCAACCCGAGCTTACTTCTGCATTTGTTGTTGTTTTGTTTGTTTTGTGTGTTTTGTGTGTTTTGTTTTTGCAGCTCAGGGTCTTGTTGTAGGGATGATGTGTCGAGGATTACATTGACTCAGTTTAGTTCTGCACCGACCAGCGCTTTACGGAACTTTCTGCGACTCTTTTTATCGCATGTTTTGTAATAATTGACTTGAGTTAAAATTGAGCACGTGTGACCCTTTCCTCTTTACCCCTTGTGCATAGTGCGTTTTTGGTCATCGAGGGCGATGCCAAAGTTTAAGTGTGGGGGAGTGAATTGGGCATTCGGGCAGTAGTTGTTACATAAGATTAACTCGGTTAGCGTGCGCAGGTGTTAGTTGTATATTCATAGGAAAGTCATGTCAAAATTTTTAAAAAAAATCTTTAAACTGTGTCTTTGTGAGTTGGCTAGTGTGTTGAGTATACTTTTATAACATATTTGAAGTGTTTAGGCTTAAATTGCTTGCACTATAACCTAGTTTTTGAAAGGATGAAGGCATTAGTCACTCATTGAATCGTTTCATAAATTTTCCATCTCACCTGAACAAGTCCTTTAGGAGAAGCCACTTTGAGCCTGATCGTTTATAGTTTACCCAATTAATTGAGCTTCATGGCCAAATGGCCTGTGTTTTCTTACCCGTGAATAATTTTGACAAATTCTTGGTGTTTAGGGAACTAGATGATTAATTTGCTAAGTTTAGGGAATTTTTGTAGGAGCCACTGTTGACACTGTTCATATGCCCCAAATGGGGTAAGAGCAGTCACTTTTTAGGAATTTGATATTTTCAAGGATTGCATTGTAGACATGGATTCACCTTGATTAATTGAACTTTAATTGCTAATTTTCCTTGGTGAGGCCGAGATCAGAATGGGGTAATGTCTAGTGAAAATTTGAAAATTGAAAAAATTAATTAAATGAACTAGACCTCTTACCTTGCGAAAAAGAGAATGAGAGCCCCGGTCAAAAAGCGTAAATGTTCTGCACAATAAGATGAGACTTGGGTATCTTTCGAAAGAAACGGCGTTCTCGTGCCAACATGACAAGGAAAACTGATCTTAATTAATTGAACTTGGAGACTTTTGCAAAATTAGCATTAGTCCTTCACGTACTTCAAGTATACGTCAAAGCACCAATGTGTCGCGGCGGTTTAGCTTAGTTGTACACCATGTCTACTCTTTGCATAGGTTTAAATGATAGTTCCTAATTTGTGTCCTACTGAATTCACTGATCCTAAGAATAACCCTGAAATTCCTGAACACATTAAGTTTTTGATAGATTATTCCAAAACTCTCAAAGAAAGGGACTTTTATTCTTGACCATCCACTATTCACCACTGTCTTCACAAGTCCTTCTGATCAATAACTAGCTCATCAGTGTTCGCTGCCATTACTTCAAAGGAGTTGCGAATGATTTTGTCATTGAAGTTAGCCAGAGTACAAAGATGTAGTTTAGGGAAGAATTTTCTCGATTCAGTCTGTCTGTTTTGTGAGTATCCCTGTAACTACATGTGCGTGTTAATTGTTTTAATTCCGTGCGGTGATTATCGTAAGTCCTGTTGTTCAGTTTGCTTGAGGACAAGCAAAGGCCTAAGTGTGGGGGAATGTGATAAGTTCGTATTACAACACGCATTCGATGTGTGTTGGGATCGGCTTTTGATGTTTTTCCTAGCTTTGAGGTGTTGCAAGTCTCAATTTTAGCTCAAGTTATGTTTACGGGCGTTGGTTCGAGTTTTTTGTCATTTGGAGTCAAAATCAGGAATTTAGAGTTCAGCACCGACGCTTGAGAAGCAAAAGGGATGATTCGAGAAGAATTCAAGAGTGAATTCAGAGCTTTGGAGGTAATCGGGAGTTTCACGGTGAAGATTTGATGATAAAAGAGCTCCAGGATTGGCTACGGGATCAAAAGAAGACAAAGAGAGCTTGAAAACGGTGTTCCGGATGACCTTCTGTCAATCGTTCAAGCACATATCTTTGTAGAAGAATTCAAAGGACAAGATTCAAGTTGCATCTCAAAACCAACTTCAAGGGCTACAAATCATTTAAAGACACAATTGAGAGATTCTGAGAGGAAGAAGGTGAAAACAGACGATGAAGTCAGACGATCCCTGTTGCGATTTCAGAATGAGACATTCCACCATTTTATTCATCTCTCTTAATTGGATGATTCAAATCCAATTCGGCAAGTTATGGTGGATAGATGACTTCATTATCCATAACTTTCATGAAGTAAGCAAAGTCCAATTCAGAAGTTTGACGCACGTCGTGCGTAGGGGGGCGCACATGTGCGTCCGAAGCGGAATTTCGGAGAACCTCACTGGCAGCCATGCACGCGTGCGTGGGAAGGGACGCACACGTGCGTCCAACGATTTTACACGAGTCTGTCGGACGCACGGACGCCACGCACGCGTGCGTGGTGCCGTGCGTGCCACCTGGAGTCCTAATTTAGCTCAAATTTGGCCCGTTTTTTTCCTATTTAAACAGCCTGTAAACCCCTATTTTGAGGGGAGCTTAGAGAGAGGCCTAGGGACGAATTTTAGAGAGCTTTTCAGCCTTGTTCTTCAATTCCTTGGGATTATTTGTAAGTTCCTAATTTTTAATTAATGACAATTAATTCTATTCTTCCCAATTCGCTTGATCATTCAATTATGAGTCGGGAGTAGTTTTAATTAGGGATTTGGGATTGATGAAGGGGTGAATCATGATGTATGGCTAAACTCATGATGGATTAATTGCATGAATCTTGATTTAATATGTGTTTGAATGATTTAAATGATATCTTTTGTAATCTAGAACCGCGGCTAGAATTACAATTGCTTGTAGAATAAGTTAAGAGAGATCTAATTTATTCTAAGACACCTTCACACACACTTAATCGCTCGCTAAGAGATTAATAGCGATTAAGGGGCCGTAAGCTCGCTCGTCTTGGCAATAATTTTGGATCATGTCGCATGAGAGATCAGTTTGGTCCCCTAAATTATTGTACTCTACGCCGCGAGAACGGTTAGAATCTAGTATTGATTAGCGAGGCTCAATTAAATTAATTTCATATGATTAAGCCTGATTAGCCAGAAATCGGATTACCCCGGAATCAATCCCTGTTTTCTTCGTCATTAATTTGAAAAAATCCATTTATTTTATTCGTTCAATTCCAATTTAATTTTCCAGACCAAACCATTCTCGCAAAATTTATTTTATTTATTTATTTTTCTTAGTTAGTTTTTAATCTCTGAATTTAATTAATTCTTGATTCCCTTTTGTTCGTCTCTGTGGAGTGATACTCGTACTTACACCACTATATTACAATCTTTTTAAGTGCGAGAAAACTCACATCAAGTGAGTGATCAAGAAGGATTTTGTCACACATGCGTTGGAGGGGAAAGGTATCTATTGAGCTCATTCACAAGTGAGTTTAATTAGTATGATCAGGCAAATGATGTGTCACTTGTTAATTTACCGAATGGTAACAAGGTCAAATTTCCAAAATACCTTTGGTAGAACTAATTAGTATTGGGTGCGTGATTTTGTGTTTACCAACTTTGATAAAATAAAGTTGATAATGTTTGATAAAAAATGATTTTTTTATAATAGAAAAGGTGATTACAATTTTAAAATACCCATCCACTTCTTTTCAGCTTTTGTCTTTTAAGTGTTTAATTTAAGCAGAATTTGACATTTTTTGAGTATAAAAGAGCGGGTTTTTATATTAATATCAAGAAACCATACAAGACAACCTCCAGACAGTTATGATAAAGTTGATCGTAAGCCTTAGTAATAGACCTTGATTCAGTCACATCATACAAAGCAATCCGATTCGTCAGACAGAAAATGGGCAAATTTAAGCCTAAAACAATCGGAACTGAAACATTGACTTTCAAAAGTACTTCAGAAATCCAAATAACCAAATCAAACATGTTCGAAGTAAAAGAAAAATAAGTACTACTAAATGAAAAATAAAATTGAAGTAAAGTCTTTCCGCCAAACTCTTCCTGACACGGAGATGCTTAGATCTAGAGGAGGACGAGCTCTATCATTTTCAACGCAAGTCAAAAGAAGGCGGACAAAAACCTCTTATCAGACGAGGTTGGCCGGAACACCAAAACAACTCCCCAGACCGAGAGAGTCAAAACATCCTCGAGTGACGATGTTCGAGAAAGAACCACCATAGCACAAAAAAAACACAACCAGAAAAGAAAAATAATCCAGTTGGATCATCCCTACCAAGAATCTCCGAGAGTTGATCACTTATAACAAGAAATGGAATCCGCTAGGGCGCTACCTGTTTAAATAAATGTGTCATGAGTGTCATCTGCCGCAAAGATTTGAATAGCAGGCGCACCACAATCAGAAGCTCTCACTTGGGTTTTAGAACGTTGGTTCACTCACGTCCCATTCAATTAAATAATTAAATTAATAATGACAAAATAAATGATAGTACTCCCTCCGGTTATAAATAAACTTCACACTTTGACTTCACACAAATTAAGGAAATAAATTTGACTTTACTGTAGAGTACACTATTGTGACACTGTTTGACACTGTTTTGCACTGTTTTGATGTAAATAATTTGTCAAATAAGGAAGGGAGAAGAAGTGTGAAGTTTATTTTGGAAATACCCAAAAAGGGAAAAGTGTGAAGTTTATTTAGAACCGGAAGGAGTAATTATCATTTAATGTTGTCACACACGTCAACAAGGGTGGCCCTAGGAGGTGCAGGGGGCTGCCCTAGGCCCAAAAAAAGAAAAAAAATTAGACCCAGATTTAGTTCTTTACAATATGTGTGAGTAGGATGAGTTTTCGGCTCTAATCTAATATTTTTTGGGGTGAATTTTTTTGAGGTGCTTCCAAGTGATTTTTTGATGAAAATTTATGAACATGTTCTTCATAAAGTGTAAATTATGTCTAAAAAATTTATATCAAAATTCAATGTATAAGTCAGTTAAATAAATTATTGAATAACACTGCATTTTTTATACATATTCTAGCCCAGTGTTTTTCAATAATTTATTTATATGACTTACTGATTGAATTTTACGTTCAAATTTTGTATACATAATCTAAGCTTGATGAAAAATATGTTCATAAAGTTTCATAAAAAAAATCGACTTGGAAGTAGATCAATCTGGTATGATTATTGGAAAATTTTATTAATTATTTTCATTCATAGTTGATTGTTTGATTTCTTAATTATTGATTGTTATCTATTGAGTGTTGATGTTATAATTTTTTGATTTTGTGAGACGAAAAATTTCAATTATAATTAAATTGATAAGTTTAATTGATCTCAAGGTGTAATAAAAATGATTTGATGCGGATATGATAAAGAAAAAAAGAGAAAACAAATTAGAGAAAATGGTGCTAAGTAAAAATGGTTCAATAGAAAAGTTTGTATGTGTAAAGAAGTCGAATCATGAATATCCTCAAGATGAGAATTCAGAGAAGAAGAATGATTTAGCTATCGAAAATGAAAAAATTCAGAATGATCACATCATTAGAGTTAATTCCTCAAATAAGAATAAAATATTGGTAAAGTACACAAATAGGACCACCCGTTTTCCTTCCTAAATAAGAACCGCCAATACTATAATATTATTGATTTAGATAGAAGAGAATGATCACATCATCATTAGAGTTAATTCCTCAAATAAGAATTTTTCCTTCCTAAATAAGAGTCGAGCACGAACCAAATCTCTACTCAACAGATTTTCACGCAAATCAGAGCGCAGGTATTTATGCAAGCGTCAACCTCATAAATTCTCATGAAAATTGAACTTGGACGACGATTGAAATTGAACTAAGGTAGAAGGCCCTTCTTCTACCTCTCCTGTTTGGCTAGAACTTCTTTTTGGATTCGATGTTAATGCTATCTCCCACTCATAATCCAGCCTTCCTCTACCTCACACCACAACTTTTTGCGGTTTCAAGTTTTTCGCTGTTCTAGCAGAATTTGTCGTTTGAAAATACATATTTCAATTTTTATGCCAAAAGTTGAAAGAGTTAATGCCTCAAATAGTTGGACAAAAATAACCTTGTTTTATTTTTTTTGATTTTGAAAATGAAAAATAAAAAACTGTTGAAACCCTAAATTGTCAACTGCTAGCAGCACCATGCCAGAGTCGGAGCCTCCCGCCGCCGCCGACTGCCGCTACCCTCGCCGACATCGTCGACTGCCGCCGCCGCCGGCCGTCGTTCTGGTCGGGCCTCGCCGCATCCCTGCCGGCGCATCGTTGCCATCCGTCGCCGCCCAAACAGCGTCGCCATCCGCCTCCGCCGCCGCCATCCTATCCTCGTCATTGCCGCTGGTGTTCAATCCAGGGCCACCACTTCACCTCCAAGCACCACCGCTGCCGTCATAGCCCACCGCCGTAAATTTGCCATTAAGTTGGCGGATTTGACCTTGAAGAGTACTTACAAATCTGCCTTGAAAAAAAAAATCAGATCTGCCATAAATTTGGCAGATTTATCTTGACTGATTTACACAAAACTGTCATAATCTTGGCAAAATATGAAGTCCACAACTAAATTTTCAAAAAAAAAAAACAAAAAAAACATAATGGAACAATAACTTTAACATAAATAAGAATTTAATGAGAAAAATAAAAAACGATTTACACAAAAAGTGTTTTGCCATAATATGATTGTCAGAGTACATTTCTGCCATAAATTTGACAAAATCGTATATCATTATCCAAAAATATGCCATAAACTTGGCAAAATCGTATGTCATAGTCCAAAAATCAGGAAAACTGGTTTTCTTTTATAATCAAGAAATCAGGAAACGGAAATTTGAAATAGAAGTCCAAAAATCCACAAATCGAATTAAAAACTAAAAAACTAAGAAATCTGAAATAAAAGGTTAGAAAATACCTATGAAGCACGGAAACTCTACGCAACTCACGTTTTCCCGTTTCGGAAACTCGAAAGCGTGTCGGAAACTGGGAAACATCAAATTCCCGTTTCAGGGCCGTTTCCGTAATTAAGAAGAATTGGGAAACCTGTTTTCCTAAATAATTAGGGTTTCAGAAACCTTGAATTTTCAATTTTTTTCCTTTTTTAAGAGGTCCTATGATGGAAAATAGTGTCTTAAAAAACAGTGATTTTTTGTGTTATATCTTCGTACCAGCATTGTGGCATTTCATAACGCAATTGCTACGAATGAATTGCATTCTATGTTTAATTATGTAATAATATGTAGTAATTTCTAAATTTGAACATGTAGAATGCTTTTATTAATGAGCTATTAAGCAAGTTATATGAAAATGTCATGTGCATATATATCAATGAAAAAATCTATATACATATGAAAAAATATTTACAAATATATCCTTATATTTTTTAATATTTACGCGTTTCCCCCACGTTTCGTATCCTATTTTTTCTAGAAATCACGTTTCTCGCGTTTCCCGTTTCCCGTTTCCCGTTTCGCGTTTCCCGTTTCCGTGCTACTTAGGAAAATACAAAACAAAATTCCTAAAATTGGCAAAATCAGTGTCAAAACCTAGGAAAACATAAGAATATGAGGAAAACTAGAAAAAATCGTGGCAAATCTAATTTAAATAGAGGAATAGGAGGAGGAGGAGGAGGAGGAGGAGAAGGAGAAGGAGATCACTTTTAAAGTTTTTCAACTTATTTTTGCATTTCACCTTTGTTTTAGTTCTGTATGGGGCAATTCTTCAAGTTGAAATCACTTTTTAAAGTTCTTACCAATACTCCCTAGAAAAATAAATTGTACATTACTTTTAAGGTATCATACCTTACCAACATTGAGAAATCATGGAGCTTAAGCTAAGAATAAGTTGAAAGGTAGGAATAGCGTAATGGAGAGTACCTTAACGCCATTATCATTTAACAGTAATGGTAAACTACAAGTACAGGAACGTGCAGTTTAGTTAGTGGTGCGTTTTGCTTGGCACATTGGTACGTGTAAGCTCAGGTCTATCTTAATGGACAATGCAAGTCACATCTACAATGATGCTGGGTACGTACATCAAACCGTCCAAACGGAGTACTCTAACCACTTTCAATAGGAATGTACCTCGAAACTTCACAAAAAATTACTCCGTGTTACTACTTATTCAGTTTCATACTAGTGTAGTCCTTTCGTCAATAATGGTCCTCTTATTATGGTTTTTAAGAAGAAAATAATAAAAGCAGTATAGAAGATGTATGGTAAATGAAAATGCACGAATCTATTTATATATATGAAAAGAAATAGCTTCTCAAAAAATCATTACATCCTTCATTAATCTTACGTGTCACTCTTTCCATAATTTTCTCCTCTCATTTCCTACTGTCACGTGGTTGCTTCTTTCTCTCCAAAGGTATCGAGCTTTTTTTTGCAACGGAAGCAAAACCCAGTTTTGTAGGAGGTGTATTTGGTGGGGTCCAAACTATAAAAAAAAAACAATTTTATTTAAAGTGTTATAACTTTTTTATTTTTGTTCCATTTTTTATAAAAAATGTATCAAAATTCATAATTTTATGTGATCTTTCATTTGAGATCAATATTGAATATATAAAACTATAATTTTTTAATGGTCTTTATAATTATATATAAAATAAAACTATACTCCCTCCGTCCCAATTTGATGGTCCTGTTGCGGTTTATGAGGCTTGACCGACGATAAAGCAAATGAATTTCTGTCCGCACTCAAGTTATTTGTAGCAAATAAAATTTACATATTCATAAACTACATTAAAAGTTTTACAAACTCGAAAAAATCTGAATCAAATTTCATAAAAATTTGATATAAAAAGTAAATGATTAAGAATGATTTGTGTTGACCAAGTGAATATGAACATGAACTAGGACCATCAAATTGGGACGGAGGTAGTATATATTTATATATAAGAAAGTAGTAGGCTATTAGAACTACAGTTTTACCCTCAATTATTATGTAACATGCCTACCTACAAGTGATAGAGAGCATTGCTCTACTTATGTCACGTGGATTCATCTTTTGCATTTTGTTATTTGCTTTACAAAAAATGAATTATGGAGAGAAAATATAAAAATTCGGTCTACTAATATAAGTCATCTATCTAAAAAATTGCTAATAAATAAAACTTCTAAATTTAATTCAATTTAATAGTATGGTATTCTTTCTTTTTAAGTGAAGGGACAAATATGAAAAAATTGATTAAACATTTTTGTTTCTTAGCTTATTTTATGATTTGAAGTGCACTGGTTTGCTATATAAAAAATTAG
The DNA here is from genome assembly GCA_945859875.1 of Cuscuta europaea. Taxonomy (NCBI): domain Eukaryota; kingdom Viridiplantae; phylum Streptophyta; class Magnoliopsida; order Solanales; family Convolvulaceae; genus Cuscuta; species Cuscuta europaea. Next base: position 3,249,066 of record CAMAPE010000053.1, read on the forward strand.
CAAATGAAAATCTAATTAGTTCTAGTAAAATAAATATTCGAGTGGGTCTATTTACTTATTTTTCATCTTTTGCATTTTTGTTATTTGCTTTACTAAGCGAATTTACATGAAAGAAGCACTATATTAGACTACCAACTAGAATTAGTAATCAAATCAAACTTAATTTAGAAAAAGGGAAAAAAACTTGTGAATCAAAAGCTCACACTATTCATAGTAGTAAACCTGCATAACATAAGCTCTTGTAATTGAAGAGGTATACTCGGTATGACAAAATACTCAAAATGCTAACAATCTCATGGTAGAAAGTATATTAAAAGGAATTATGTAATTAAGTAATGAAGATGTAGAAGACGAGGAAATAAAATTGTTATTGGGTGAATCATTACACATTTGTGAAAAATGTAGTAGAATTTTCTCTCTCATATCTAATGCTTTTAGGTAGAAGATAAACCGGCTAGCAATTGAGTGACCAACTTTTCTCTCTTATATGTAATGGTTTGAGGTATATAATAAGCCGTCTCACAATTGTGTGAGATAATTTTCTATCACATGTATAATGCTTTTATGTATAAAATTTTAGGTATAAGAAGATTAGGTCATAATTAAGAAGGTTAACAATTGAGCGAGATAATTTCCTCTATCATATAGAATCATTACACATTTTGTGAAAGATGTAGTATAATTTTCTCTCCCATATATAATGCTTTTAAGTAGAAGATAAGCCGGCTAACAATTGAGCGACATAGTTTTCTCTTTCATAAGGAGTGCTTTGAAGTATAATTAAGATAAGTCGGTTTACAATTGAGTGACCAACATTTCTCTCTTATATGTAATGCTTCGATGTATATGATAAACCGTCTCACAATTGAGTGAGACAATTTTCTATCACACATATAATGCTTTTATGTATAAAATTTTAGGTATAAGAAGATTAGGTCATAATTAAGAAGGTTAACAATTGAGCGAGATAATTTCCTCTATCATATACTCCCTTCGTATCTTATTAGTTGCCACATTGAAATTTACACACTATTCATGTACACTACTTTGACTACCTTTTATTTGTTAATAGATGTGATTTTTTTTTAAATATTGTTGAATTCGTCTCAGTACAAAGTTTCATAATTTATTTTTTATTTTTTTTACTAATAGGGAATTAAATATAATGATGGTCAAAGTTGTGCATTAGTAAGCGTGAAAAAGGGAATGCTGCAACTAAAAAAGAACGAAAGTCCATAATTAAAGTGTTATAAACCTTATTTCTTCCTTATTATAATGTCATTCGAAATTCAAAAATTAGCAAATGAAAATGATAACCACATCGGTTGCTAAACTGTTAATAATTAAAACTTCTAAATTTAATTCAATTTAATAGTATGATATTCTTTCTTTTTAAGAAAAGGGACAAATATGAAAAAATTGATTAAACATTTTTTGTTTGTTTTAATTTGATCTGATCTATTTATGTTTAGCTTGATTTGAAGTAACTTTTATGTCTGAATTGACAGAAGTTACTATAGGCAATAATTTTAAACTACTTTTAATTTAATTCTTTTCTTTATTTCATTAATACAATATATTTTAATTTAAATGTATCCATAAATCAATATTGAATATATAAAAATTATATGGTCTTTATAATTATGTATAAAATAAAATTATACTCCATCCGTCCCAATTTGATGGTCCTATTGCGGTTTATGAGGTTTGACCGACGATAAAGCAAATGAATTTCTGTCCGCGCTCAAATTATTTGTAGCAAATAAAATTTACATATTCAGAAACTAAATTAAAAGTTTTACAAACTCGCAAAACCTGAATCAAATTTCATAAAAATTTGATATAAAAAATAAATGTTTAAGAACGATTTGTGTTGACCAAGTGAATACGAAGTAAACTGGATATTTTATAAAATAAATACTACATACGAGTAATTTTTATGATTAAGAATGATTTGTGTTGATCAAGTTAATTCAAAAAAACTGGACATTTATTAAACAACCTTCTAATTTTATAACGTAAATACGAATTATTCTGTATTAAATAAAGAAAAAGATTCTAATATATGACCAAGATAGGGATAGTTGATAAACATATGACTTATTACCTTTTAGTAAACATAATTAAACATATGAAAATATTAACTTTTTAATTTTTTTTTGTAATTTCTACAAAATATATATCAAAATTCCTAATTTTTTATGATTTTTCATATGAGAGCAATATTGCATATAGAAAATTTAAAAAAATATGAAAGTGTATTAAGTAACCTGTTAATTTTCCAACCGTGATGCGGGCTATTCCTTATTAATTAAAGAAATAATTTTCAACATGTGACTAGAATAAGGATATTGGCTAAAAGTATGACTTATTAATTTTTAGTTACTATAATTATGTTTAAAATTATATCAAAGTCACTATAAAAGTTCATAGACAATTTTATTTTTATTTACAAATATCTATATATTGGAGAAGTTCCTCCTTATAGTTACTTTGATACGGAGTATAAAACTAAAATATAATTTTTTTGCTAGAAAACGCTTATATTAAATTCAAAAATCAAACAATAAACATCCTATATTCTGGCTACCCAAACATTTCCTCTAAACTCCTTATAGCCAATAGGCAATCTCGCTATCTGATTAGATATAGAATAGACCGCTCAATAATGAGCAAGACTAGTCGCTGACCATGAGAGACATTCAAAGCTATTATGGGCCAAATTAGCTTGCCTGCTTCCTCCCAAACTAAAAACTAAAGCCACAAAACAGAATTTTCTCTTTCATATGTAGTGCTTTTAGGTATTAGAAGATAAGTTTGCTAACATTTAGTGACTATAATAATAATAATAAACTCGCCCTTATATAATACAAAAAAGATTATATGCTCATTTTTCATTTGAAATTATGTACTCCCTCCGTCCCATTAGAAGGTTCTCACTTTCCTTTTTTGGACGTCCCGTTAGAAGGTTCTTATTTCCATTTTAGGAAACAATTAACAATCTTAAGTGACAAATTAATCATTAAATATTAAAAATAATACATTTATAACATCATAGTTATCAATATTAACTACATTATAATATATACCTATTAAAATTATTTCTCAAAATATACTCGAAGTACTTTATTTAATTATTGCCTAAATAACCATGTCGTTTTGCTATGTGGACCTTCCAACGGGACGGAGGGAGTAGTACTTTTAGTTACAAGATAAGTCGACTAACAATTTTTTGGGAGAATTTTATCTCTCATATATAGTGGTTTTAGGTAAAAGAAGTTAAACTTGCTAATAATAGAGTGGAAGAAGTTTCTCTCTAATATCTAGTGTTTCTATGTATGAGAAGATAACCTTGCTAACAATTGAGCAGAGAAATTTAGCGGGAAAATTTTCTCTCATATGTAGTGCTTTTAAGTATTGAGCGGGAAAACTCTCTCATATGGAGTTCTTTTAAGTATAAGATAAGCGGCTAACAACTGAGCAGAAGAACTTTGTCTCTCATATGTTGTGGTTTTATGTATAAGAAAATAAGCTTGCTAATAATTGAGCGGAAGAATTTTCTCTCTCACATGTAGTGCTTCAATGTATTAGAAGATAAGCTTGGTAACAATTGAGCGGACAATTTGAGCGGACAAATTGAGCGGGAAAATTTTCTCTCTCATATGTAATGCTTTTAGGTATTATTAGAAGATAAATTGGCTAATAATTGAGCGAGAAAACTCTCTCATATGTAGTGCTTTTAAGTATAAGATAAGATAAGCCATCTAACAATTGAGCGTGATAACTTTATATCTCATATGTAGTGGTTCTGAGTTACAGAAAATAATAAGCTTCCTAATAATTGAGCAGGAGAATTTTCTCTCTCACATGTGGTGCTTCTACATATTACAATATAAGTTTGCTAACAATTGAGCGGGGAAATTGAACAAGATAATTTTTTCTCTCATATGTAGCGATTTTAGATATATGAAATAAGAAGACAAACTTGCTAACAATTGAGCGGACAAACTTTCTTTCTCATATGTAGTTTTTTAAGTATGATAATCCAACTAACAATTGAGCAATAAAATTTTCTCCCATATGTACTGCTTTTAGGTATAAATAGATATGTAAGCTAACAATTGAGCGGGAGAGTTATCTCTCTCATATGTGGTGATTTTAGATATAAGAAGATAATCATGCTAATTATTAAACGGGAAATATTTATATATTAATTTGTAATTAGATCTTGAGTACAAATATATGCACCAACTGCTCTTTCCTGTGCGTATGCACGAGTACTATACTAGTGAGAATATATTAGAAAGAGTAAAGTAATGATAAAGTATGAAAGAGAGAGTAGTATGTAAAAAGTAAAAAGGGGTAAGGTTAATGAAAGTGATGATATAAAGGTATTTTTCATTGAAAAATCTTACTAAAAAGGAAAAGGGGGCCAAATATTTAAAAACATCCCAAAAAAGAACACAAGACAGTTATTAGAGAACGAAGAGAGTGTTTTTTACCAAATTTATACTACGTATTTGCTAAATACGGAGTATACAAATATAGCATTTACTTCGTATTAGAATATTGTTCAAATTAAATTTATGGATAAGCCTCTGAAGGTTGATGCGGCCACAACCTCTTTGGCTAGGCCTTCACTTGCTAGAGTTTTGGTTGAATTGGATCTAACGAAAGAGATGCCAAATAAAGTCTGGATCTAGTGTGGTGCTAAGGGTTTCATGCAGTCGGTCTATTATGAAAACAGACCTGAATACTGTACTAAATGCCTACATTTGGGTCACTCTATCTCTAAATGTCCCAAAAGGCCAGCTGAGGCTATCCCGACAATCACTTTGCCAAAGGACAGATGGGTTCCTAAAATGAATGTAAATCAAGAAGTGCATAATCACAAGTTTACAAGTGAGGAGAAAGGCAAAGATAAAGTAATTAACACAACACTGGAAGCTACTGGAATTGCTTCTACATCTAAAACCTTGGATGTAGTCAATATAATAGTTGAGGAGGAGCCAGTTGATGAGGAATTTGTTGTGGAGGATCCTCCACCGGGCAAGGAGGCTGATCTTTTGAAGAATACACTGCCTGCATTGGATGATCAAGCTAGAGTGGATCTGGAAAAGATAAATCCCAAGCCTACTCAAGTTTCCACTAATTCCAAAGATGACTTAAATGTGAAGCAGTTGCACCAAGCCCTGGATGCAGATCTTGTATTGGATTCAAAACAGTATCATTCGGATGGTGAACATAGTATCAGAATTGAGAAGGAATCTTGGAAAAAGAATTGGGCTGAGGTGTGTGTTGGTGTGGCAAACCTTGTCAATCAGAAGATAAAGCAGAACATGAGCAATGCTAGGGAGGATCTTGCTGACACTGAAGGAGAGACCCTGGGTACTGCTAGGGAGGATCTTGTTGACAATGAAGGAGCAAACTTGGACACTGAACTACCTGAAATGCATACACAGATTGATGATCAATTAATGCATACAAGAGCTGATATGAATCTAGACAAAGAGCGCTATTATTCTACTGAAGATCAAAACATGGTGGTACCTGAAGACTCAGCACAGTATGCAGAATCCTCTACTGCAGATACCAATCAAGGAGATAGTACCTGCAATCAGGAGACCGATTTCACTAAAGTTACTGGTAGGAAGTCAAAAAAGAAGGCTGATATTGATGCTTCTAATATAGTAACAAGAAATGCAGCCAAGAAAAAAGATAACCAGGGGTTCTCATTTACTTCTGTACCAGGTTCTAAATGAATTATCTCTTTTGGAATGTTAGGGGTCTGGAATCCTCCAATGGCTGTTTTCCCTAATTCAACAATGGAGGATCCATATTGTTATTGCTATTGAACCTATTTTAGTTAGTTCTAAAGCTGCTCTTTTTAAGCCTAAGCTTGGTCTTAATGAGGTAGCTTCTTCTGATGTGAATAAGGTGTGGGTTTTTTGGAATTCGGATGCAGTGATTTTATCTGACTTTGATTGGAATGAACAGTTTGTTCACTTCAAAATTACAAAAGGCAATTTTATTGGGTGGATTACAGGCATTTATGGAGGGCATAACTACATCATTAGAAGACAGTTGTGGACTGAACTTTCTAATATATCACAATCTATGCAGGATTTGTGGCTCTTGGGGGTGATTTTAATACCATTGCTTATTATCATGAGCATCAGGGAAGGGGAATACCTGTTCTTACCAGTCTCAGGCAATTCTCCAACTGTATTGTTAGTTGTAATCTCATTGATCTTCCCTATAATGGCTGCAAATTCACATGGACAGGAATCAGATCAAACGGAAGGGTTTGGAGAAGGTTAGACAGATGCCTCATTAATAATAAATGCATGGACCTATTTGATAACATTCAGATCTCTCACCTAAACAGTACGCCTTCTGATCACAATCCTATTTTAGTCCAATGTTCTACTAATACTTCTTCTGGGCCTAAAGCTTTTAGGTTTCAAAACATGTGGCTTACTCATCCATCTTTCTTGGAGGTGGTAAAAAAAAGTTGGAATTCAGGTCACTTTGGTGGAGGTATGAAAGGTTTAGTAAAGAAACTATATATTCTAAAGAAGGAGCTCAGAAGCTGGAATATACAGACTTTTGGAAATATTTTTGATGATGTCAAAAAGTGTGAGGGATGTACTTGAGGCTGAAAAATCTTTTGAGGAAAATCCAACATCTGAAAATAGGGAAAGATGGTCTTTATCCAGGTCTATGATTATTTCTAAATACAAGATTGAGAAGATTTTCTGGAAATAAAAAGCTAACATCAAATGGATGAAGGAGGGGGATGCAAACACTGGTTTTTTCATTCATATGTTAAAATCAGAAATAGAATGCAGACGATCACAACTATTCACAATTCAGAAGGCAACTTGGTAAATTCTTTACCTGATATAGCCTCGGTTGCTGTTGATTTTTTTTTAAAGAGTTGTATTCTGTGGAGCATGTAGTTTCACCTGAACAGATTCTGGATTATGTGCCACAAATCATTAATAATACAGACAACTTCATGCTTACTAAACTACATGAAGATGAGGAAATTAGGGTTGGAGTTTGGGAGCTCAATTCTAAAGGTGCACCTGGGCCTGATGGTTTCAATGGATTTTTTTTTTAAGAAATGCTGGTCTGATGTGGGACCTGATGTGATCCGTGCAGTTCAAGAATTTTTTTGGGTATTCATATTCCTAAAGGATTGGCAAGCTCTTGGATTGTTTTAATTCCAAAATCTGAGAGACCCTCTTCTTTTAATGATTTTAGACCAATTTGCATCTCCAATTTTGTGAGTAAAGTTTGTACTTAGGTCCTAAAATCATTTCAAATGAACAGGCAGGTTTTATGAAAGGTAGAGACATTGCTGATCAGATTCTTATGGCCCAAGAAATGATTCATTGTATTGATAAAAAAACTAGAGGAGCAAATGTGGTGGTGAAATTGGATATGGCCAAAGCGTTTGATAAGGTTTCCTGGAGTTTTCTTGATGCTATTCTTAGGAAATTTAGTTTTTCTGAGCATTTTATCAGTTTGGTCATGAATAATCTGAGGGCTACTTATTTATCAGTCTTGGTTAATGGCATGCCTCAAGGCTTTTTTAAGCCTCTAAGGGGGGTAAAGCAAGGGGACCCTTTATCCCTTTTCCTTTTCATTATTGCTTCATAAGGTTTTTCAAGGGGTTTAAATTGGCATATGGAGCATGGTCTTATTAAACCTTATTGGGTGGGAAGGCAGGGCTTCCCTATTTCTCACTTGGGCTTTGCTGATGACTTACTAATATTTCTTAATGGAGAATGCAGGAACTTGATTAAGTTTAAAAACTTTATTCAAGCTTACCAATCTGCATCTGGTTAGATTGTTAATCTTGATAAAAGCACTTTTGTTTGTGTAAAACCAAGAAGTAATATGGGAAAGTTTTATGTATATTTCCGTATGTCTCATTCGTAGTATGTATCGGACATATATACATGATGCGCATGGATACTTTACATCTTTAGGAGTACTGCCATGCGTTAGTTTAGGAGAAAAGAAGGAAAGAATTTAATGAGTATAATACTCTTAATCTAACCAGCATACCACGTACGTAAATCTACATACATAAAATGTTACTACCTCCGTCCCGCTATGATTGTCCCATTTTACCTTATCGGTCCGTCCCACTAAGATTGTCCCATAGCAAATTTGGTAAAGTTTGCGTGAATCTAAATTGTTCTTACTTTATTCTTACTTTATCAATTCAATAGCAACCACATAAACCACTTTTTATTAATTTGCGTGCCACTTCCTCTTGTCCCATTGTTAGCGGGACGGAGGGAGTACATAATAATTTGTACAAAATAATAAAAAGTAACGGCTAACACCCCTCCTCAAGATGGAGCATGGGGGTCACAAATGCCCATCTTGCCAAGTAGATAGGAAAACTGATGTGCTCCAAGGGCTTTAGTGAGCAAGTCCGCCGGTTGATCCGTAGTAGGCGTGTAGGAGGGTTGGATGGTACCGGTCTGTATGTGATCTCGGAGAAAGTGACAGACAAGCTCAATATGCTTGGTACGCTCGTGATATACCGGATTCGAGGCGATATGTACTGCAGCCTGATTATACAAAAGAGACGAGCCAGACCAGAATGTGTGACTCCTAGAGACTGAAGTAAATTCCGTAGCCAAATGAGTTCACACGTCAAGGAGAAACATGGAACGGTACTCAGCCTCCGCAGACTGAAGTAAATTTCGTAGACTGAAGTAAATTCCGTAGCCAAATTCCGTAGCCATGGAATGGTACTCAGCCTCCGCAGAAGACCGAGAAACAGTTGCCTGCTTCTTGGTTTTCCACGACACAGGAGAAAATCCGAGAGACACAAAGTAACCTGTGACCGAACGGTAAGTGACTAGACAACTCGCCCAATCCGCATCACAATATCCAGTGAGAGACAGTGAGGAATCAGATCGTAACAGAATCCCTTGTCCAGGCCTCCCTTTAAGGTATTTAAGAACGTGAAACACGGCATCCCAATGAGCCACTTTGGCTTTTTGCATAAATTGTGAGAGAATATGAACTGAATAACAAGTATCAGGCCTGGTCAAAGTCAAATAGATAAGTTTCCCAACAAGCCTCCGATAGCGCTCGGGATCAGAAAAATATGGACTGGAATCAGATTGCAACCGATGGTTCTGCACCATCGGAAAAGCAACCGGCTTGCACCCGGACAACCCTGTCTCCGTGAGAATGTCAAGTATGTATTTTCGTTGACATAAGAAAATACCTGTTGGGTTCCTTGCAACCTCAATCCCGAGGAAATATTTCATCACCCCTAAATCCTTAACCGGAAATGTAGAAGCCAAATATGCTTTAAATTCCGCGAGCATGGTACGGTCATTGCCAATGATCAACAAATCATCAACATATATGAGAACACAAATTATGCTATTAGCTCTGCGTTTGGTAAATAACGAATAATCCGCATGGGATTTTATAGAGCCATAAGCACGCAAGGATGAAGTGAGTTTAGAGAACCAACATCTTGGTGCCTGTCGTAGCCCATATAGAGATGGTAGCAACCGACATACCTTGTCGGGTGATGAGGCGGAATACCCCGGTGGGAGGTGCATGTAAACTTCTTCGTGAAAATCACCATGGAGAAAAACATTATCAACATCCATTTTATGTAGCTCCCAATGCCGAGATGCTGCTACCGCCAAAATGGTACGTACCGTTACCATTTTAGCGACCGGAGCAAATGTTTCACCATAATCAATTCCTTCCGCTTGGCGATTCCCGCACACAACCAGTCGTGTCTTACAACGCTCCACCGTTCCATCACTCTTGTATTTGATCTTGTACACCCATTTGCAGTAGATAGCTTTTTTCCCGAGTGGCAAGTCTCGTATTTCCCACGTCCCAGTGCGCTCAAGTGCCTGAATTTCTCGACTCATATCATCTCTCCAATGAGGATCACGAACTGCTTCTTGAAAGGTATGGGGATCCTTAGTCATGGTGATAGCTTCAAGAAAGGCTCGGTGTGGAACCGAAAAATGATCATATTTAATATAATGAGATAGTGAATAAGGATTACCTGAATCCACCGTGAGAGTGGAGACACCGTTAGGGGGAGAGTTTATTTTAACGGTGTTTAACTGTACATCATAATCATGGTGCCACGTCGGAACTTTACGAGTACGCTCGCTTCGTCTAGGTTGTGCTGCGTTATCTGCTTTCTCTTCGTTATTCACGCCATCACCTGCCCTATTATCTCCAAGGTCATGCAAAAGACCATGTGCATCGTTCATCATGTGGCTAGATCCTACTGCAGCACTCCCAGCTGTCCGTTCAATATCTTGGCATGTGTTACTGCCTTCACATATGTCATGTGTTGCTTTGTCATCAGCCCCACACATGTAAGTTTCCCATGCATGCAGGTCATTTGGCATCGGGGAATTATAAGCCGAAATAGGGTTCCCCGATTTAAGGGAAATTCATGTTCCACAAATTTCACATCACGCGAAACGAAGTGATGACGATTCTGTAAATCATAGACTTTCCATCCTTTTTGTGAATAAGCATACCCCAAAAAAAACACAGTATACCGCGAGGCGCAAATTTATCTCCTCCATGGTTTGGTTCATGTGCGTAACAAAGATAACCAAAAATCCTCAATTGACTATACACCGGCATTTTGTTATATAGCAACTCATAAGGACTTTTGTTATCTATCACGGGAGAAGGTGAGCGATTGATTAAATACCCCGCGGTCAACACACACTCGCCCCAAAATTCAATAGGTAAATTTGCATGAAAACGGAGAGTTCTAGCCATTTCCAAAATATGTCTATGCTTCCTTTCCACCCTACCATTTTGTTGAGGAGTGTACACACAACTTGTTTGAAAAAGTATTCCATTAGCCAAAAAGTAATCCTGAAGACTAACAAATTCCTTCCCATTGTCGCTTCTTACCACCTTCACATTTCTATCAAATTGTCGTTTAGTCATGGAAAAGAATTGTTTAAGGATATTTTTTATCTCACTTTTGTCCCGCATTAAATGCACCCAAACCGCCATAGAAAAATCATCCACCACAGTCAAAAAATATCGAGCACCACTAGTAGACAAAACACGGTAGGGCCCCCAAATATCACAATGTATCAACTCGAATGGTTCAATAGCTCTAGCACTACTAACAATAAAACTATCACGTGTTTGCTTGCCTCTCATACAAGCATCACAAACTTTATTTTCATCAGAACGTGTTAATGATTTATTTAAATAACCAAGCAAACCTAGTACTTTTATTGACGAATGACTCAACCTTGAGTGCCAAAAACCTCCCAAGTCTGATCTTCCCACTGCAAACGCTTGTGCTTGATTCAGACCCCGAAAAAAATAAACTCCTCCTCTTCGTTCACCCACTCCAATCGGCATCCTCGTAGGTAGGTCCTGTATTACACACAAATCATTAGTAAAAAATATATCACATTTCCGGTTATCAATCAATTGTGCCAAAGAAATCAAATTGCATTTTAGTCCTGGCACCAGTAGAACATTAGTCAATTTTAAATTTGCACTAAGAGCCACACTCCCCACATGAGTAGCTTCACTACGTTCCCCGTTCGGCAATACCACGGCCACCGGTGCTATTCGCACTATCTCTGTCAATGCTTTATTATTTCTGGTCATATGATACGAGGCTCCTGAGTCAAGAAGCCATTCACTATTAAGTTTCGTACATGAGAGTTTTTCCCCGGAGGGAGAGGCCTTACAGTTTTCCATCAATTTGACAAAGGTCTGCCATTGTTCATCGGTAAAGCCTGGCTTGTGAATTACTACCTCCTGCGCTCCTTGTGTTGGTGAGTCACCTCCCTGAAATTCACCAACATGCATGGCATGTGCAGCCCCGTGTCCAGTGCCTCTGCCCGTTCTTCCACGTCCAGCCCCTCCACGACTGGATCCTCCACGTCCTCTTCCGCCGCATGCACATCCCGGATTTTCATACTACCACTCTGGGTGGTTTTCCGGTGCGGCGAAAGCAATTGTCATAGTCATGGCCAGATTTTTGACAATAGGAACACTTCATTCGTTCGTCCTTCCCAGCAATTGGTCCAGTCCGCGTGGCAAAAGCCACCGCATCATGCTTTTGTTCTCATCCCCGGGGCATGTTTTGTAGCCTCTCTTCTTGTACAACCATGTTGTACATTTTAGTCAACGGCGGTAATTTGTCCGCTCCCAGAATGTTGGATCGAAGATTACCATAGGTCTCGGTATCAAGGCCCATAAAAAAATCGTGAGTTTTCTCATTTTCAACATGTTTGATAAACAATTTCTTGAGATCAAAGGTGCACCCTTTGCAGGTACACTGAGGCATATTTCGTACACCGGCATAGTCATCCCAAAGCGCCTTGAGTCACCCGAAATAAGTGGTGATTGGTTGCCCTTGTTGGCGGCAGTTCCGAATCAGCTCCTTCAGTTCATGGGTTCTCATCGCATCTCCAACGGAGAAGCGCACCTCCATGTCATTCCATAGATCACAAACGCTATCCATATAGGCCAAATCAGAGCATATAGCCGGATCTGCCAATGTCATAATCCATCCCCCCGCCATGGAGTTGACGGTGTGCCAATCCTCGAGGTCTCTTTCACTGTTCACGGGTCGCTCAATGGTTCCATTTAGAATCCCCAATTTCCATTTTGCACGGAACGCGTTCTTCATTGCCGTGGCCCATTCCCGATAGTTGCTCTCACCCTTGAGAACAACGGCGCAGATGTGTAGACCCGGAAAATCTGAACTCGATAGGTAGTATGGTGAGGAGGGGTCGTAGGGTTGGACTGTCAGCTAACCGGTGTGGGCTAGCCTATCGTTTGACCCGACAGCTGTACGGTCTTTTTGAATTTTGAATGCTGAGGCGGCGCTGAAGGGAAGCGAAGGAGGGTTGGGAGGTCTGGGCCGTTGCCCTTATCTTCGGCCTGCTCTTCCGCAAGTTTGGGCCTTGATGCGAGTTGGGCTTTGTTGTTGATCTTGCTCTTGGCTGTTAAGTTGATGCGGGGAAGGGCCTGGATCCGCTGCTGGGATGTACTCTCTGGACTGCTGAGGGCCGCTGGCTGGCTTTTGTTAGCTGTCTGGTGGGCTGGGCTATAGAGACCATTCCAATTAGTTACTTTGATTTTGTTTTGGACTTTGTTTTGATGCTGAGCCGGGGAGATTGTCCAGTGCAAGCTTGGAAAATATTTTGGGCTTTGATTGTTGTGATGTGAGCCGTGGCCTGTCCCGTGCCATTTTCTGAGTTCTAAAAAAAATCCTCTCTCCTCCCCCCTGCCTCGTGTGGGGGGATACAGTAGATACTATTATAGGATAGCTTGCTACCTAGATAGTTCTTTTTGATTTTTTTGATGCATTGTAATGCTATTTCTGGATATATATATATTTACATTTTATCCACACAAAAAAAGTGAGGAGGGGTCGTTAATTTTCCTTCGTTCAACGTGGTCACGATTTCCTTCACCAAAGCTTCCTGTCTCGCCAGCCATTGTTTGTCACGAAATGCGTGATCAGTCGGTCCCAAGATCAGGCTCTGATACCATGTAAAACCAAGAAGTAATATGGGAAAGTTTTCTGTATATTTCCGTATGTCTCATTCGTAGTATGTACCGGACATATATACGTGATGCGCATGGATACTTTACATCTTTAGGAGTACTGTCATGTGTTAGTTTAGGAGAAAAGAAGGAAAGAATTTAATGAGTATAATACTCCTAATCTAACCAGCATACCACGTACGTAAATCTACATACATAAAATGTTATTCCCTCCGTCCCATAAAATAAGTCCCATTTCAATTCGGATCGGAGTTTAAGAACGTGGGAATAAAGTGGAAATGTATGGTTGTGGTTGAGTAAGAAAAATGTAAATGAATGTTAGTCACACAAAATTTTCCAAAAAGGGAAATGGGAACAATTTTTTGGGACGGCCCAAAAAGGAAAATGGGACTTATTTTATGGGACGGAGGGAGTACATAATAATTTGTACAAAATAATAACAAGTAACGGCTAACAGTTTGTGGGAAGGCTGCTGCAAGAAGAAGCAAAAGTATTAAAAATGCCCTGGGAATGAAGGTCGCATCTCTCGCCATGATATATTTGGGTGCTAATCTACATAGAAGTACCAATAGATATCATTTTTGCAATAACATTATTAAACGGTATGAAAAAAAGATCACACCTTGGAGACAAAAAAAAACTTATCTCAAGGAGGCAGATTGGTCTTGATCAAGCATGTGTTAAACTCAATTCCCTTGCATACTTTGGCTACTGATACTCTACCTAGGAAGGTTGTCAGAATCTCAGAAGCAAAAATGGCAGATTTTTTTTGGGGCTCATCTTGCAGTAAGACGAAGTATCATTGGAAAAGATGGGCCTCTCTTTGTTTTCCTATGGAGGAGGGTGGTTTGAGTATTAGATCCCTTACAGATTTGGAAAAGTCTTTTACTCTCAAATTGTGGTGGAAGTGGAAAACTGGTCGGTCTCTTTGGAATGATTACCTGAACACTAAATACTACAAGAATGGGAATATCATATCCAAAGTGTCTGACTCAAATACCTGGAGGAGAATTTGTGTTATTCACCAACTGGCTCTTTCAATCAGCTCTATCAATCCATCTGGCAGTGTATGTTGGGATCTGGAGAGCAATGGCCAGTTCACTCTTCAGTCAGCCTACAATTACATCAGAGTGGGATCTGTTAAATCTTTCACATTTAAGCACATCTGGAACTCTAAGCAACAACTTAAAATCAAATTATTCCAATGGAAGATCATACAGAACATACTGCCTTTCACTACCAATTTGAGGAGATTTTGTTTAGTGATAAATCCTACAATGTGCCCTCTATGTAAAAGTCATTAGGATAACTTAGACCATCTATTCTTCCAATGTAGCAATGGCTATCCAATATGGCTCTATTTTATGAGACTTTTTTAGATTCCCAATCCTAATAGGAATTACACCATTAGGCAGGTCTTTGTTATCTGGTGGATGAAGGCTGGACGCAAAACATTTGAAGATGATTTTAAAATGAGTTTGTCGGGGATTATTTGTTGGATTGTTTGGAAAACATATACAAATATTATATGGGGTGATGGGCATCTTCCAATTAATTCCAACTATTTCATAAATCAGATTAAGGGCTACTCTCAACAGTGGGCTTTTACATTGAAAAGACCTAAACACTCTGTCTCGGGGAAGATTTTATTTGAGGAAAACCTGCTTCCTTAAGGTTTTCACATTCCAGGAAGGAAATTTCAGTTGATAAAATGGAATAAGCCGAGAAGAGGGTTGAAATTAAATACCGATGCATCGTTTGGGAATGGTCAGGCGGTGGGAGGTGTAACACCCCCTTCCCGGTCCGGAAGGCTGAGCAGGGAGCGCTACCTGCAGTGCCGGAGCACCAAAGCGCTAACTAACTAATCCTTTATTTATACTTTTGGTTAATTATTTAAAATAAGAATAATAAATGAGTTTATCAAAGTCCATAAATCGGGGAAGCATAAATATATTACACAACAAGTAGTTTTAGATTTTGAAATAACCAAATACATCCATGAAACTTAATCATTCTCGTGTTTATTTATCTCACACCCTAATATGCTAAATGAGCACTTATTATGCAACTAGAGATGGATTATTACTACTATGCAGATGTGACTCTTTGTTGATTGGCTGCTGCTCCCAAATGCATCCCGACTTGAGTTCCGCCTCGTAGCGCTTACTGACCTACGCGAAGGACAAAAATCCAACGCGCTAAGCAAATCTTGCTTAGTGGTGTTCATTCTTTCTCATATAAAAATTGCCACAATAAACCAACATAATTGGAACAATATAATAAGAAGGCAGCTTTTAATTTTGAGCTTAAAAATTCAACTTTCTATATGGCTAATGTAGCTTAATAATAAA